>VZTH01013395.1:317151-410868 GCA_013397815.1 Aleadryas rufinucha
AACTGTTATTCCTATTCCTCATACCTTTGCCTGAAAGCCCCTTAATTTCAAAGTTATAATAATCTGGAGGGAAAGAGGTTGCATTTTCTCCAAGGGAGGTTCCTGCCTTCCTTACAGACACCTGTCTTTAAAACCAAGACAGTATCTCAGGAATTCCAGATGATGTTCCCATAAAGCAAACAGCTTTCTGGGTGGTGTCTGCCACCAGAGCTGGAAACTTCAGCAGAAGCTGTGGATGGTGCTGTGGAGTAAGAAACAATTTTTCCAGTTAAACTGGAGGTGAGAGGTGACCCAGCAGCCACAGTTGCTCTTGTCCTCTGAATCCCCCGTCAGAGTCACATGCAGGACTTTTTTCCTTGTTTTATCCCCCTCTTTCCGGCCTCCTTGGGTCAAAGTGACACCAGCATGGTAAACTTCATCCTGTGCCACTTGCTGTGTGCTCCTGACATGCTCACTGTGAAATAATTGATAGGGCCTGGTGCTAAGCCCATTCATTTTGATTTTGTTAGCTCATTAATAGGCTTCCTTCATCTTCTGCCTTCACTTTGCAAAGCAGCCTTATATTTAATTAGCATTGGCTGACCTTTTTTATTTAGCTGGTAAAAAGGTTATTTAAGTCCTTAAGAAGAATTACTACAACTACAGTCGACCTGGTAATTGGAGTATTGTTGCAGGGGCTAATTGGGCTCATATTTGGGCTGGGGATGGCTGTGCACGTGTGGTACAGGTATGTGGGTGTAAATTAATGTTATTCTTCAGCAAAGGTCAAGGCGCAGAGTAAGGACATCATAAAAGCATTGACAAACCACTTAATGGCTGGTGGGTGCTCATGAGGGAGATCAGCTCCTCCTTTGAAGCTTTCCCAGCAAATATTCGTGTTTTTTTTTCTAAACACAACTAAGATGTAGTCTAATGAATATTTGGGGTTCCTCCTGATGATGCCTGGCCAGGTAATTGCAGTGATTAGTGAAAAACACCAGCAACCCTGGTTGTTCAAAGATGGGTGTGACATTCGAGACCATTGTAGAGATAAAACCAACAGCCCTTGCAGAAGTGAGCAGAGATAGTGGTAGGAAAGGAGTCTCTGTAAATGTGTAAGTTTAATTGGGTGTATTCATCCTTACGTGCCAACTTTGTTCTTTTTAGGAGGTGCAAACTGCAGATAATAAAACAAGTCCTGGTGTTTGCTGCACTTGGAATTGCCATCAATCCCCCAAGCCTGGCAGAGCCTGTTCTGAAAAATGAGAATAACAGGCATTCATTAAAACTCGATTCAGAGAAGTTCATAGGCTGAGTTGGGTTTTTTGCAAGTTTCTTTGGAGAAGGCCAAGGGAAGGTGTTTAAAAGGACTCTTTAGTCAAGGTCTGAACCACAAATCTCTTCTATTTCTTATATGATCTCCTTTACATCAGGCTATAAACAGTGGGAGTGTTTCATTGCTTTGTCCTCTTCAGAAAAACTTTGAATTCCCGGAAAGTACCATGGTCTTTAGGGTTCCTTCCAACCCAAATTCCATAAATAGCCCACGTTCTGTAGAAATTCTGTAGGTTGCCTTTCCATTACCTTGCTGGATCCACACACATCTGCCCAACACACCAGAAACCTGAACCACAATTTGGTGAAACCTCCAATTACCATTCCCATACCTTTGGAATTACTGTAATAAAGCACGAGCACTCTCCTCCCTGTCCTTTAGGGTTAAGTATGCTCGGCCAATCCATCTTTAGTGATCTCAGAGTGGTGTTTGCAGCACCATAAGTCTGCCACCGTTATGGCCAGGTCCCCACCTACACGGAGACTTAATGGCCTTTTTTGTCACACATCCTCAAGGATACGGCGCTAATGGGCCTCCCGAGAGCCCGATGGATGCGAACTGGCCGCTGTTACGGTGATAAATTCCTTTCCACTCCCTTGCTGCCTGGTGATGGATCGGTGCAGGGAAGGTAGAACCTCTTCAGCCTCTCTGGGATTAAATCAGCTCCCCCCAGCCTGGCCCCTGCACCTAAATATTTGTAGGGAGCTCTTTCCATGAGGTTTGTCACTGTTGGGAAAAATAAGGGGAGAGTTTAAATCCCTCAGTTTCATTTTCCCCTTCTCCTCCCACTTCTTCCCTGCCCCATTAATTTCCTTTCCATACCGAAGGCATTTTGTTAACAAGTGTCACCAGACTTTTATAAATCCTTTCTTTAGCAATCTGAAGGAGAATTTCTGGAAATGCAGGAAAACAAGGGAGTTTAGAAAACTTATCTGTTAAATGTAACAAAAACAACAAAATGTAGAGGTTTTTTAAGTAGAAAACCAAAACCAAAACCTGAACAGAAGAGTTAATGAGTTTGGTTGATGGCATGCAGGTAATTGTGTTTCATGAGCTGATGATGTTTTTAACACTCACAGACTACACTGGGGTGGTTTGTGACATTTTAGGAAGTTTTGGGTTTGGAATTGGCCAGGTTGGATGGGGTTTGGAGCAACCTGGGATAGTGGAAGGTGTCCCTGCCCATGGGAGGGGGTGGAAAAAGATCTTTGGTGTCCTTTCCAACCCAAAATGTTCAGTGATTCTCTCGTGGGGATCTTTTCCAGACAGAGTTTCCCAGTAAAATTGTTATTGGTGCAGGTGCCCCAGGCCTGCCCCGTGCCAGGTTTGTGTTCATTGGAATTGCAGAGGCAGAGAGAGCAATAGATGCTGTATTTGTGCTACAGCCCGAGATGGAATCTTTAACAAGGCTACTCAGGAGAAAACAAGTTGCTTTTTAACATTTTGCATCAAAAAGCAAAATACCAGGCTGGCTGGAACGGAGGCAAGCCAGGAAAATTACCATCCCTCTTAACAGATGCTTTCCTTGACTTATTCAGCCATCTGTAAATGATGAGTGTGCTGCTCACTCGGGGCACTGGCTTTTGTTTTTATTTTACCTGTTTATAGAGAAACAAAATCTATTCTCTGTAGATAGCAAGGTAACAAAAATCAAAGGCAGAGCTCCTGTTGTTTGCCAAGGCACGGGCATGTTTGACATCCTTTTTGTCTGCATGTTTAGTCTTGAGAAAGAAACTTGCTCCAATCAATTCCTAAAATCTCTACGAGGCAAAAAAAATATATTGCAATGGAAAATACATTTTCCTGTCTGCAGTGTTTGGTTCAGTATAATTAACATGAATAATGCAAGACAATTTTCTGATAGTTATTATATTAGAGAGCTTAGCTGACTCATAACTGCCCCCATGATAGAGCCAGAATGCAAATTACTTGGACAGAAATAGCACCAAGCCGGTTTGATTAAAATGTGATACATATTTTGAATTAAAAATATTCAAGGTCTTACAAAATGACCTCAATGTCACTTCTCTCCTTCCCCCAAGGCCACCGAGGAAATTTGCATGATCGTTTGGAGACAGCTTTTCCCTTCTCCCTCTGTGGATCCACAGCCTCTGCTATTCCTGGAAAACCAGGGTGGCTGATTCTGCTCCTTTTCTGAGCTCAGCTACAGCAGAATAACGATGGAGAATTTTGGCCTCTTTTTGGGAACCTGGCTGCTCTATCAGAGTTAGGAAGATAATTGAGCTAACAATAAACCATTAGACTCTAATCCTCGTTAGCAACCAGAGCCATCTCCCTGTCCCCCTCCCCTCAGCCCCTAAAATCTGACTGTGTCTAGTCACCCCCAAACTCCTGAAATGCCTGAGAACAAAATGCTTGTTGAGATTGTTTTGAAGATTTTCGTGTACTCTAAATTTTGGCTGAAGAGGCTGTAAACTTTGGGCACTTGGGTCTAAGAGAGGGTCAGAAAATCCTTTCCAGACTCTCTCAGAGGTCTGAAAAGCCTCTCTTAATTTTCCAATTCATATTCCAACTAATTTTCCAATTTTTAATTTTCCAAATTTTCTCAATTTCCTAATTTTCTCTTTTAAATTCCAACTTGTAAAGAGAGGGCCTGCAAACTCTTTCTTAAGGGTGTTTTGCTTCTGCTTCTACATTCCAGGCAGGCTGGGAAGGAGCAGTGCTCTGGATGGAAAAGACATTTGAAAATTAGAAAGGAGCAGTTATTACAGAGAATTTTCCCAAAACATGGCATTTCTAAGTCAGCTTTCTTCAGAACTCCAATGAAGCGGTGCAATGAGATTCCGTGTCACCCACTCCAGCACATTTGATGTGGAATTCAGACACATTTGCAGGTTAAAAGGATTATTTTGCCCATTCTCTTCCTGGCCCTGAGCAAAGCAGCTGCTTTTGTGTGGATCCTGAGGAGCAGGGTTCACTCAGGGTCCAACCTGCATGGAGGTGGCACCTGAGGCTCTTCAGGGTTTCTGTGGCATAAACAACAATTTGCATGGATTTGGGGCAAAAACCAACTCTCTGTGCCCTTTTGCTGTTCCCAGGCTCACTCAGACTTCAAAACCACCTTGAAGGACTTGAGGTCCAACCCCGCTGGACCTCCTGGCACAGCCCTTTAGGGGTTTTTATTTGAAAACACATCAGAACAGAAAAATTGCTCCTTAAATCTGATTTTTGCAGCCAGAGCTCATCCCAAATTTTTAGTGTGGTTTAACTCCCGCTCCCACACTCTCTTCTGCTGTATGAGCTTGTTTTGATGCACTGTGGGGAACAGATCTGTGATAAAAGCTCTTTTACCAAGGCTTTTTTCATTTTATAACCCGGAGACTTGGGTTTTGTTTTCTTATTCCCCACCATTCATTCATCCCACGTGCTTTACTTCTGACCCTCTTGTTTGTTTCTCAGTTTTTTGATACCTGGAGATATGTTTGATAAGGACTAATCAGTTATCACTAATCCACCTCTAACTGCAGGGATGCTGCCTCACTTGTTAATGTGTGCAGCAGAGCATGGCTGTTACTCTTCCTCCTCCCACTGCTGGGTATCACTCTGCTCTTTCATGGCTTTCTGAGAAATTTAGCTGAAAAATAATACCAATATTTCATAGAACATTCCTGAAGATGAGGATTAGAATGTGGAAAGCACAGCTCCAGGATGAAGTTAAAAATTAAGGGAGGAAGGGAAGGCCTGGATTTGAAATAGGTGATGCAAGGTGACCAGTGCTGAATAAAGAGATTCCTGCCCCTGCCCAGATCATCCAAGGAGCTGTCCTGGGAATGAGGTGGCCCTTGGGCCTTGAAAATGCTTCCAACTGGGATTGTGCCACAGGATGAGCCCCACCTTGGGTGCAGCCACTGCTGGTAGAAGGTGGAGTCATTTTTGTCATCACTGCCACTGCTGCTTGCACTGAGCTCCCTGTTCTACCTTCTCCTGGTTATGACATCCAATTCCATCTGAATCCCATTATGCACTGGAATTAATGCCTCCATTTACATGCCACTGCTGCTGTTCCTTTTGCCTCTGGCACATGGGTTTGTTTTGAGTGCCACAGATGCAGTAATTGAGCTGTTCCCTCACTTTACTGCCACTGTTTGTGGAGGTCTTGAGTCTCTGCTGGGGAAAAAACAGATCCTAAAGACCCTGCTTTTTCCTCCTCTAAGCAAATACAGCTCAGTCACTCAAATATTCAGGACTGGAATTTACAGTGGGTAGTGCTGAGTAGATCCCCAGTTTGCCTGAAGGTGACAGAGAACCATGGGATTGTATAGAGATTAGAAATAGGTCTGGAAAAGGTCTTTAAGATCATCAAATCCACCCAGCATCAAATCCATCCAGGGATGGGGACTCCACCACAGCCCTGGACAGCCTCTGCAAGGGCCTGCAGTATCCAAGGCCAGTTTGGAGGAGCTTTGGAGCAATTTGGGATAGTGGGAGGTGTCCCTGCCTGTCGCTGTTATCGCGAGGAGGGAGAGAGGAGGAACACGGATTCAGTCCAGGAAGTAGAGAGAAGAAGCCTTTTTTCTTTAATTATACATCACCTCTTTTATACTTTAGAGCTCTGGTATGGTGTAAGTCCATTGGACCTCCGGTCACCCCCCTCCCAGGGTGATTGGTGCAATTCTACAACCGCCATTTCAAAATATTTCTCTAGTCAGTATACTAACAATTCTACAAACAACTGCAGGTGCAAGATAGATTACAGGAAACCACAGTATTGTTTTGAATAGCTTGTATGGGAAAGACAGGGCTCAGAGAAATGTTACAGTCTCACAGAATACTGCAGAAAGCTGGAAAATTTCTCTGCTGAAAGCTTCTCAGCATCCACACCTGCCCATGGCAGGGGGTGGAATGAGATGGGATTTAAGGTTCCTTCCAACCCAAACCATTCTGTGATTCCATGAAAGAAAACTTCAAAACACAGAAGGGACTTTTCAACTGTTTCAGATCATCACACATGTAAATATTTGTTGTACTCGTGTTCTTCACAGGTTTTGTTGTGTGTCACTCAACTCTCAGTCGTAATTATTCACATTATTAGGAATAAAATCTGTTTGGAAGGTCTCACCTTCCCAACAGCAGCAACACCCAGTTATTTCTATTCCAACCCACACTTTTCTGTCAGTAACCTGCTGATTTTTTATAACATGGTTTGGTTTTGACCTAAAGGTGTTCCAGTGCTTACACAGCTCGTGGCTTTCCCTGTGGCCGCCAGTAACCCCAGGTAAATTTGCCATGGCTGGGTTATCTTCCCGCTGACCTCGGCAGCTCGTGTCTGGTGGGTGTTGGATTCTCGCCCCTCACTGTGGCACAGCTGAAGGTTCACCCTCGCCAAAGCAGCTCCTGGCTGGAGCATGTGCCAAAATTCAAGCTCAAACAAAATATTTTGGGTTATATAATGAAAGCAGAATGTCAGAGATGCTGTTTGGTTTCCCAGTTACCAGTGGATGTGATGGAGCCTAAACCCTGACTGTTTGTGCATTCCAGAGCTGCATCCTGAGCTCAACTCACTAAACAAATTGCACTAAACAGACAGTGAAAACCAGAATTTCATGTGTCGTAAAACTGCAGTTGTTCCCCTGTGCTTTTGTTTGAGGAGATATTTTCTTTGCTGTAATAAATGTTCATTAAAAAAAATTTTGAGCTGTAGGATTCACGGGAGGTGATTTACTGTAATTGTAAGGATTTCTCGTGTAACATTAACAAAACCAAGAGTTTAATTGGGTACAGGAGGCAGCATTAGGTGAGCAGGGTCTGGCAGCAGCCAGGCACTCCTGGAACTGAGAACATGCGTCAGGCAGCCTGACTTGTTCTGGAGCTGATGCCTTTTCTTGGTCTTAAANATTCTGCTGAGACTTTTGCTTTGACTGAATTCCTCGTGCTGCTGAAAGGTGGCTGATTGATGGCTCTGAATAATAACAATAACAATAATAATAATAATATACTTAACACCTTTCACTCGCAGGACTCAGGGCACTTTCAGCCTTGTCTGGTTTGTGGGGGGGTGAATTATGACTGATTTTCTGCAAAGTCATGAAAAGGTGGTGTCGGTTCCTCTGTCACTGGTGCTAATCTGGCTCACGTGCTTCTTCCCACAATATTGCTGCTCCAGGATGCTCATCCCTCATGGAATTTTTTCCCTCCTGTTTAGGTGCAGCCCCAAAAATGGGAAGATATTCCCTCTGTGCCCAGCAGCAGCGACTCCACTGACCACTGTCTTCCTCACAAATCTTTGGAGCTGGATCCTGAGACAACACAGTCTGAGTAATAAAACTCCTGGTTAATTTAGACCTTGGTTCATTGTCACAGAGAAAGTGTTGGAAATGTTCTTCTTGCAATAATCATCTGTCTTTGCTCATACCACAACTTCAAAGGTGTTGGATATTCTTTCTTAATTTTATTGGATTTTTTTTTTATTCCAAGATGGTATAATTGTTTTAGGAGTTGTCCCTCACAGAAGGGCAGGTAAATTCAAATTAAAGTAACTCTACAGGAAGCAGTGTTAGAGCTTGAAATATGAGGGGTTTACTTCAGCACAATTCAATACCCGGAAAATAACTGCACATTTTGTGTCCTGCTCAGGGCATTAGGAATGTCTCCAGGAACTTTGGGATTCTGCAGATGAACACCAGAGGAGTTAAACAATACATTATTATTAAATTCTACATTATTTTCATCAGCAGAAATACCGAATTGCCAGCCCAGAACTGCCAGAGCCCTGCAGCAGCAGCATTTGTATGCTTCTGGAAAAAAAAAAAAGGGAAGTGTGTTGTTCCAGTGCATAGGCCAAGTGCCAGACTTTTTATAATCCTATAGGAAGACTTTTCCTACCTTGTTTTATTCCTTAGATATTGCAAAGATGAATATTTATGAATAGGTCAGCTGCCTTCATGAGAAGGATCCCCACGGAAATTGCTGCTCAAGGTCCCCTCTGGACTGTTATTTTCTTTCCCAAGTGATCCAAAGGGAATTCTTCACATGAAGTTGTAATAAAATTGAGTGAGAGAAAATGGGAGGGAGTGAAGGGAGGCATTTGTTGAAGCAGAATGGAAGATAAGGGGTCTGGAAAACTGAGCTGCCTCTGGAAGCCATGGAGTCAAATGCCTACAGATGCAGGCACAATAGATTATGGAAATTATTTGGGATGAATTGGCCTGGATGGCCTTGGCAGCACCTGAGTGTCACTGGGGCTCATTGAATATGCTCAAAACATGGAACTGTTTGTTTCTCTGCCACGTGCATTTGTCCACAAGCTGAGGAACGAGCTTGAAAATGAGACCTGAATTAATGTGCAGCATTCCCTAGCCCTGGTTTCCTGTGGAAATGGGATTGGGGAAGCAGAGCACATCATGCTGCTGCTCTGCTCTACCCAGGTCCTCAGCCTTGAGACTTCTCTGCAGTCTGTGATTTACCACTGATTTGTGGTGAAAAGATCTAGCAAACCCTCAAACGGCAGAAATCTGTCATTTGTACAGCCACTGTCAAGGGTTGGATGTCCAAAATTTGATTAAGGAAATGAAAGCCTGGCAGGGATTAAATTCTGCACTCTTTTGACCTTCATCGTGTTTGCCATCACTTTGTCCTAGCTTTGTATTCATATTTCATGGTTATGAATTCCCTGGTTAGAAGTGTTTGATAATATTTTCAACTGTTTGCTTTGGTGGAAGAGTTTGACTCAGCACTGAGAGAAAATGATACTTTTCAGACTGTAAACAAGCACTTGAAACTTTGTCCTCTGGTTCCTACCTGTGGCTGCAATTCTGCTGCTTTTTTTTTTTTGCTGGGTATTTTCTGCTTGCTCTGGCTGAGCTCTGCAACTCCTGATAGACCCCCCTGTCCTGCTGTGGTGCTGTGGTGGGATGCTTTTATATTTTGCTGGAGTGAAACTAGAGAGATTTAATTTAGAAATTTAATTTAGCCCTGCCTTAGGGAATGGGACTCTGGAGATACTGTGGTGATGTCTGTGTGTTTGTGTAGCCTGTGTCTCTCAGCTTCTCAGTCTGATTCCCCCTCAGTGAAAATTTGAGCTCCTCTGCCAAAACCAGACTTATTTTGGGGGGACTAGAAACCCAACACTGTGTTGGAAAACAGTGTTTCAGCAATAATCCAACAGTGTAGAGCAGAAGAAGAGCCATCCCACCTCCCTTCCACAGGAACTCTGTTCCTCACTGGAATTTCCTGGCTGGAAAGGATTTCATGCTTGGAAGACCATGACTAAGGTGTTTCTTTAGCTGCTGTTCAAGCCAATACATTTCAGCTGCTGACAGATGTATTGTTTTGAATTATTTAAGTTTGCATTCTTTAGGGGAAGAAAAATACTCTTAATATACATCTGCAGGTTCAGTGGCAACAATCAGCACAGAGACAAATGTACAGTGTGGTTAAATGGCTGAAAAGTGAAAGGTGGATAAATTCATATTGAAAATAGAATCCAAGTCTGAGTAGCCAGTGTTTAACCCTTATTCTGAGAGAGCTGCTTAAACCAAATGCAATTCCCTCACAATTAACATGTGCCAGTTGGATGATAATAATCACTCAGTGATTTGGGGTACACCAGATGTGGGCTTTGTCTGCCTGCCTTCAGTGTCCTGTATTCACATGGATGTGAAAGCTGGTGTCATATCTGAAGGCTGCATCCAAAATTAAATTCCTTTACTACATTTATTCCGATTTCTGCTTAATTTAGGCTCTGGATGGAGGGGATGACTCTGGAGTGGCATCAGTGGCACTGCTGACTCTCTGTGCTCTGCATTCAGATCTGGTTTATTTGGAGCAATTAAAATCACAGCTAGAACTTAAAGATTAATGGATCGGTTTTAATTTTTGAGATGCTGCTTTACAAGAAGAATGCTCTTTGTTTTAAGGACTTGGAGCCTTTACTTTTGTAAATCCAGGAGTTCAGAAAACGACTCAGGGTGGTTTCATTGCTTTTAGGGGTTGGAACTCCCTTGCTGGTGCCACAGTGTGATATTAATCTGTAGATCTACAGGCTCCTTTATTTGGAGTGGTTTTTGTTGTTTATTTGGGCTTTTTAACCAGTTGATTTCCTTGGTTAACAGTAAAATAACTGTTGCAGTGGGAAGAACAAGGTAACTCCACGGTTCCTTTGGAAGCACAGGATCAGGGGAGGGGTAAATCTGCTTAATGAGCACAAGACAACCATTAACACCCTGTGGATAACTTCAATGAATGTCCTGCAATTAATGTCTGGCTGTGTGTCACGGGGCAGGGACAGAAATCTGCCTTTTAAAAAGCAGAAAATTCTGCTGCAACTGCTTGAAATTATTCTTAATTTCTTGGGCAGAGGGACACCACTAAATCTTCAAGTGCTGAAGTCTCCTTTCCATCGCACACCAAGTAATTTGGGGTTTGGAAGCGTTCCTAAACTGTTTCCCAGGCAATTGGAAAATATGGACTGATGGCAACTTCAGAAATGTTTAACCAGCTTTAAAAAGCTGCTTTTCCTCCTGCAACACCATGTTGGAGATTTTACAATAGGTAATTGGAAGAGAAACCTTCAGGATCTGAGGCTCCAACATCCCCTACAAGGCACTAATGTTGAGCAAAAAAAAGATGGAGAAATGGATGGGTGCAATTTCCTGTTGGTTTGAATAAAATGATGAAGTTCTCATGATTAGCAGAGGGTTCCAGAAAACCCTGCGAAGGGAATTGGGGATTGATTTGAAAACACCATCCCAGTTTTCCAAATTTTGCTCTCCAAATGGCACTCTCAGCTCTCAAGTTCTCAATCTGTTTCTGACATCTGTAGAGCTGTAATCACTTAATAAAAACCCAACACTGTTTGACCTGGGTTTTAATATGCAGAGCCTGACTTTGCTCTGGTAATTTGTCCTCAAGTTTCATAATTGGAAGAACAAAGCAAAATGTTTTGATTTGACACTGAGTCAGGTGATGAGCATGTCAAGTGAGAGTTGACTGATGTTTCCTTTTGCTCCCCCAGTGGAATTTAAATGTCTTATTGTTCAGTTAAAATGCAGGCAAAAAACAAAACCTCTCCAAGAATTATTAATTTTTTTCCTCATTGATGTGGATTTGATGGAGAGCTCTGAGGCTGCAGCACATGTTCTGTCATGTAGCAAACAATTCTGAAGCTTTTCTATGTGAAAACAAATATTTTCAATAGGGACAGGATTAATTTGTGCATTTTAGGCATTGAACCCATTGTTCTGGTGTTGGCAAAGGTGTTTACATGACAACAAACCCACGATAAACAGCCTTGCTGAAAAGGTATTTTTTTGCTGTGAAGGTGGAAGTTGTGGCACAGCTCATCCCCCCCTCCTGCGTGGGCATAGAGCCAGGGCAGTGTGGCAAGTGCTTGCTGGAGAAAGCTGTATGTGTGCAAGGTGCTTGTTATAATGGAAAAAAAAAACCAATTTAGGATATCTTTGCTTAGGATGGGGTTGAACTTCTCTGCAGACACACTTGTAGGTGTTGCTGACATGGTAGGATTTCATGTGTTGCTGTATCTGGTGAAAAATCCAGGAATCCAGCAATACTGGCTTTTATTATTTCATATTATTTTCCCTCTACCCACCAGAAGCAGCTAAGAAGAAACCAAGAGTAGTCACAGACCACGCTTTTAATTCCTTTTTGGGCAATGAAGCTTTTCACTTCTTAAAGAACAAACTTTTTTTTTCCTGGGATGAATCAATTTGCTTTCCAGTTTCATGCTCTGTGGTATTGGGACTAAACTCATATTTTACACGTTTGACGTACATCAGAATGAAACTTTTACCTCGAAGACAACATGTAACCCAAAAAAGAAACCCAAAATCTGAGAAAACGGGGCATTTTTCCTGCCAGCCTTCAATGGTACTTGCGTTTCCTCCACGACAGGGAATGTGCAGAGAAGAAACAGCCCATGCTCTGCTTTTTCCCCATTGGACTAAACTGCCACTTTTCCAGCATTTTTTGCCAGGTTTTTTCACTTCTGATGAGAGCTGAAGCAGTTAATAGTAAATCTACTGGTGTGCCTCTGTCTGCTCTAGGAGCAGGATTTTTTTCTTCTTGTCTTCATTTTGTTGTAAAACATCAGATATTAGCTTTTTAGAACCACTGCCTGTTTTTCTGGATGTGTCATTAGTCAGCAAGCTTGTGCTCCTTCCCCAGCCCCTGCAGAGAGATGTTGCTGTCAGGGAAGGACATTTCTCTGCCACTATTTTTTTTTTCCCCCAAGGCCTTATTTCAATTCCAATAGCTGATCCTGAGAACTGTTTCTAGTTGGAGTCAGTGCTGAGTTACCAACCGTGTTTGGAGGCAAAATGAGGGAATGAGTATTGCTTCCACTTACGATCAGCTCCCTTTGCATCTCACCTGGGCTCTGTTATCACCCCATAGCTTTGCAAACCTGGCCTTTATTCCCTCATGAGCCACGATAATTTCTGAAAAAACCTGCTGTAAATACATCCTTAATCTGTATTTCAATGATCAGAGGTTTAACAACTGGTTTTGATCCTTTCATTTTCCAGCAGGGAGGTTGCTGGGTGAACAATGCTCCCCAGAAGTTTTACATATGTCATTGCTCAAAATGATACTTGAAGGGTACACCAATTAGTCACAACAGCTTAACTATCTTGCAAACAAGGCAGCGGAGCTCTTTTGTGCCTTCACATCTCAGTCAGAGCCGGTGTGAGGCTGAGGAAGCCTCAGGGCAGTGTTGGCTGGCCCTGCCAGGAGTTAAAGCCGGGCTTGGTTTTGCTCCTTTTAAATGTGCTGCGAGTCCTGATGCGTCAGGAGATGTTAAAAATCAAATTCGTGAGTCCCAAATGACTGACTCTGTGTACTTGTCACTCAGAGCTCCTGGAAGGAACTTCATGGGGAGGGTGGTATGGGCTTGAAGTCTCAGGGTTTGTCAGCTTAGGGATGACAGAGACCAATATTGTTCTTGTGCAGGTTTAAAATCCACCTTAGAAGCAAATTGCAATTTTTTGGAGGCTACAGAAGGGCAGGATTGAGCTGCTGCTCTGGATCCAGCTTTGCCTCGGTGCAGCTGTGGAATATTCCAGAAGTAAAACACACCTTCTCCTGCATTCCCTGAAATACGAGAGTATTCCAAAAGAACAGGTATTTTTAATTTGTATTCTAAAAAGGTCCACCTATGATTATGCACTTCCGAAAGAGGGTTTTGTTCAGTTCTTTGGCTCGCCTGGAGATGGCAATGTGGCAGTGTCATTGTCACACTGTGGGCTTCTCTCAGGAATACACACGAATTACATAAAGCCAATAATACAAAATAAAGCTCCATTCGAGCTGGCTTTGATAATATAGGGAATAAATATGTTAGAAACATATAGATAATGGAGCTGAAACACAGCTGATTTCACTAAATGAGAAGCTTGGTGAATGGTAAATTAATTTTTTATTGCACCCAAACACCCAAGACACTTCTAACGCCGTGTTACCTCCATTGTAGTGAGTGACTTACACGAAACACGAGCTCTTCACTGCTGCTCCTGGGCCAGGTGGCAACAGAGGGGCTGAGTTACCTGGGCTCTCAAGGTCCTCATCACCTTATGCTCCTGTGCCTGAATCAGGCAACTGAAATTTCTTGTTTATCAACTTACCAAGCCTGGAAGCTTAAAGAAGTTTTTCGTAACATTTTGCTTGCTTGTAGCTGAGAGAATTTTTTTCAAAGGGGAAATTAAAAGGTCTTGTGCTTAATTACAGCTGTGAGAGTGGCACCAGCTCTAGTAGAACATCCCAGAATGGTTTTGGGTTGGAAGGGAGCTTAAAGATCATCCAGTGCCACCCCTGCCATGAGCAGGGACACCTCCCACTGTCCCAGGTTGTTCCAAACCCCATCCAACCTGGCCTTGGATCCTTCCAGGGATCTGGGGCAGCCACAGCTCCTCTGGGAATTCCATCCCATTCCTCATATATGTTTCGTTTTCACTTGTTTCCAAGAGTTCCACTGTGGGTTATCAGCATCATCTTCAATTCCCTAATGGAGTGGCTGATGTGGAGGGACATGGACCTGGTCTCTTCCAGGACAGCCCATAGGCAAAGCTGGGCAGATATCCCAGGTTTATTTATGCCCAGTTTATTCATCTGCATTCACAGCAAAAGGAACTCAGGATCTCCTACATTTGTATCTGAGCAGACTTAAATGCAGACAATCCCTTTGGGTCCTTCGGATCATTAGGAATACTGGGGAAGTGGTAGATGATATAATTTGGGAACCCACTTCTATAGGAAGCTCTGGGGATTTAAGAAATATGATTGCAAATTTTTTTCACAGGAGAAAATGTCTGCAAACTGAACACAAAGGGTTTGCTCACTGAAGTGTTCTGGCTCTGAGCACTGCTCTGAATTCCCCTTTGGGATCAAGACATCTGAGTTTGGTAAACTGTTTTCTTTGCTGCTTCAGCTTGGATCTCTCTTCCAGTGCCTTATTTCCGTTCCTCCAGCACACCCCGTTCTGTTCTAATACCTTTGCTGACGGGAAGGTAAATGCAGTTTAAATTGTCACTTTAACATGTTGCACTTTGTAGTGTGTTGAATAATGCATTTAACACGCTGTCATGATGTACCTCACCGTGGCAAACGTCTGCAGCCCTGACTGCCGGGCGGGTGCTGTTTGTTTACCAAGCGCTTCGTGCTCCAAGAATTTTGTTCTGCACATATATTCAGGGAAAGGACAGAGGAGACATTCCACAAAAAGGTTGAGTGACCCCACCAAATGAGAGAGGATGGTTTTTCCCTTTCACTCCCCTGGTGTGTTGTTTTCTTATCCTGGGAGATGTTTGGAGGAGAAGGGAAGATCAGCTCTGATGCTTGCAGGTTCTGTGTTGTATTTTTAGTTCTGTCACAGCTGTTTATGTCACCCTGATGTGCCACCTCATCACACTTGTTTCCCCAGCTCTTCAAATGGTTTCTTTAATACCTCAATCCACTCTCCAGGTGTGATTAACTGCACTTTTCAAGGTCTGCCTGTGCTGTTTGAAAAGCTGACTGCTCGTGTGGAGCACGCGTGCCCCTGGCGTCATCTACCTGCTGTGGTTTCAGACACAATTCCAAAGAAGAG
Organism: Aleadryas rufinucha; assembly: GCA_013397815.1. Lineage (NCBI taxonomy): Eukaryota > Metazoa > Chordata > Aves > Passeriformes > Aleadryas > Aleadryas rufinucha. The sequence continues at coordinate 332,523 of VZTH01013395.1, forward strand.
GCATTTACTGCATGGAAATGCTTTAAAAAGCCTTGACGTTCCATAAAACGTGGCCCCATAAAGTCAGGTTCAGAGGCATCCTTTGCCTTTCCCTTCCCAAACACAAACGGAGCGTTTGTGGCTCACATGCATCCATGGGAAGGCAAAATCCCAGACTCTTCTAGAGTGTGGCTCTGTGGGGCTGCATGGGAAAGGGAGAGCTGATACTGAGTTATCAAGTGTCTCATTTGGACACATTTAGTCAGTTTGAAAAGCAAATGAAGGAAAGACCTCAACCATCTGCCTAATGCTGTGCTTTTATTCCTGACTTTTTTTCTGATTATAATATCCTGGCAGGTCTATGGCATCCAAGCTCCACTCCAGACGGAGCAAAGAATGGAGAAGGTGCAGGAGAAATTCGGCTGCTGTTGGGCCTGGACTCTCTGTGGCTGGAGGTGTGAGGAGAATTCACTGTAGTCATTCACAAAAGCTGGATAAGCTGTTGTTAATCTTTATACACTTGGGTTAATTGCAGCAATTGTAATCTCCCAGTTGACTTCCAAAGGTTTAGTCCAGGATGTGGCTTGGACAAGTGCTAAACTCCATGTCCAGTGCCTGGGGAAGTGCAAATGTGGGTTCCTGGAGCTGTGGTCCAACCACCCGTGTCATGCTCTGCTTGGTATTCCTGAGCCCAGGTGACCAGGAAAGCAAGTGCAGGGTAAGAGGGGTGATTGGAGGCACAGCTTTTAGTTTAGATTAAATGACAGAAGTTAAAAATCGAGACAGATAAGAAGAAGACAACAAGAGAATGATTACCATGGGATGCTGTTTTTCACACTACAAGGAGAACCAGGAATCAGAAAGCAAATAGGCTTCAAAATAAAATGGAAATAATCTTTAAGAAAACCAGCGATTAAACTGTGGGGCCTTTGCAGTTGATGCTGCAGCAATTTAAAGTTACAGATTAATTCCAGACAAGGTTAAGGGATTTCCTGGAGGACATATTCCAATGTTCCACTTGCCATTTCCAGCTCTGACAAAATGTGACCCTCTGGTTGTTTGGAGGCTGGTGACAAATCACTGCACACTTGTCCTTGATTACATTTTTCTTTGAGCATCTACCACCAGATAGACAGACTTAGGTGACCCCCAGCTGGATTTGCATTTCCATGAAGAGAAGTGCTTGATAACTGTGTTGTTCCTGTTGTCTGGTGGAGCTGATGGCTCAATCTGCCCTCATGGAATGGAGAGTTTTTTCACACAGTCTGCAAAGTTTGAAAACCTTTTAAATCCTTGCACAGCATTTGGTACAAGAGGGCTTTTAAAATACAGGTCATTATTGTCTGTGTTGAGCTCTGAGTAGTGAACAGGGATGTATTTCCTCTTCAGAAAATTCTATTTATACTGAAGTGATGCTGCAGGCCAATTTCTGTATCATTTCTGTGCATTTATCTTTGTTGATGATAGTTTATTTGAAGAAGTCTGTCTTTATATTGTCAGTGACTTAATGATGAGAATCAGAGCTTTAGGATTTGCAGGAGAAAGGAAGTGCTTGACAGGCACTGCTGAAATTGTTTAGCCAATCTTTCATTTTAACAATAGGGAAATAAAATAACCCAAGTGCAGAAATAGATATTTCTGAAGCAGAACATAATGCTCATCAGCATAGATAAACACAGAGAGGATTGATGTGCTTTAAAACTGTGTCAAAGGCTCCTGTTCCAAAGCCACAGTAGAAACAATTGGAGCAGGCTCCTCCTGCACCTCTTCTGTTCCAGGGTGGATTAAAAGGGGTTTATTGGAAAGGCAGTTTTGCCTGGTGATGGGAGTCTGGAGTGCCTGTTCCCTGCCTGTTCCCAGCTCTGTGCCCTTTGGTTCAGGCTCCTCTGAATGAAGATACTTCGCTGGCTGTGATGAATTTCACTTCTAAACCCTGAAATATGGGGGCCTCAGGAGACAGAAGTGTCACCCCCAGCAGATCAGAGCTCCCAGATGCTGGGATGAGGGGTGTGGCACTGAACAGAGCCTCATTCCTCTCGGCTGAGACGCAGCTTCAGGGGAAACTCTGGTGAGGATCCCAAAGGGGAGAAGCCCGTCTGTGCCTCGGTGTTCCTGTCTGATTGCAACAAATATTTTACTGTTTGCAGGTATTTCACTGCAGGGACTGATGCGATGATCAGGCTTCCTGAGCTCTTCTGGGAGCTCCAGCAAAGACATAAGAAGGTGTTTAATACTAACCCATTCCTGTTTTAACAAACCAGAGAGCGAGAGCAGGGTTTGAATGACACAATTCCTTTTTCCACCCTCACAGTTGGCAATATTTGCTTGTGAAAAGAGTATCACTGCCCAACATTGCAGCCACTGCCTGCACCACTGAGTTTTGCCTCTTCCCTGTGAACAAATACGAGTCTGGTGCTCCCCAGTATGAGAAAGTGTTGATTTCTAAGGATTTTCCCAGGCCCATACAGTCCTTCCCTGCACTGATGAGAGCTGAGCTGCTGCAGCATCACCCAAGGCTTTTCACAGTCTCAAGAATGGTGTGAAGTTCAATCCCTTGAGTCATCAAGGAGCGTCTTGCCCTTAATTGGGCTGTCCTTGTTTACAACCAAGCCTTTCTGGGACTGCTCTGCCGGCCTAGAATGGCAGTCATGACTTGGCCATGCCTGACCAAGCCATCCCATTCCTGCTTTCCAGGATATCTGAAAACTTGGACACTTCTCTGCTTGTGTCTCACAGCAGCTTTCCTGAAGTTAATTATTTGGTTGCATAACTGCAGAATCATTCCTGCTGGATTCTGGAGTGTTTCCTTTTCCGCCTTTTCTCCCTCTGTGGTTAATTAAACCCACAAAATGATGGTTTAAAAAACGCTTGTTAGGGATCCGAGGAGCTGTGGAGGCTGGTGGATATTCTTTATCTAATTGAGAGACTTGTCCCTGATAAATGTGCTCCAGTCTCATCTGAGGTCCACAGGAATTAAGCAATTTCTGATGTGTTGAGAGCTGATGTCACTGCAAATATTGTTTGCACACTGCATCTTGTAGGAGGCAACGAAACAAATCTGTTCTTTGTGAACCTTAGTGGGAAAATTTAGGAAATAAGGATGCTTCGAAAATGAGATTACAGATGGCATTAGCAGTGACCTGCACAAACATCAGCCTCTCTGCCTCTAAACAATTCAAGAATATTTGTCATTAATACATACTTTTGCTAATATGAAAGGGCTGTAGCTGAGTATTTCCTATGACAGCAATTTTACCCTGGAAAATACAAACTTAATGAAAACCTTCCTGTGGTGATTTGCCAGTTTAAACGAGATGTTTCGATAAGGCCAGAAAATGTAATTGAGACTTTTGTAATCAAAATTAACAGGGAAGATACCAGGTTGATTTGATGTGTCTGAAGTACTTCACGGCTGTTTGTTTTGCTTGTTTCACAGAGGATTTGTTTGCTTTGTACTTGCTAAGAGGGGATGTTTTGAAGTCTGGATGTTTTGGGTTTCCAGCAGAAAGGCAACTTCTGTTTTTAAAACAAACAAAAAAATCCTCTTGCTTGGAGAAGGGGAAGTTTGCTTGTTCTTTGCCTCTGCTCCACCCTTGGAAGAGAAGGAGAAGTAAGTGCTGGTGCTGTTCATGTTCTTGTCAATGAGCAAACCCTCTGTTTTTAAAGGCAGAACAAGGGAAAACCTTGACTGAATTTGCCCAGCTTTCAAAAACTGCTGGAAATGATGTTTTATGAAGTGGTAAACAGAGAGATGAGTCCATAATAATATTAGTTAAAATTAAAGTTTTGAGGACTTGATTTTCTCCCAATATGAAATAGTGTTGAGTGATAAAGTCCAGACACTTGCTGTCTCCCAGTAGCTGTGGTAGGAGAAATCAGCCAAAACCTGAAATGTGATGACAATGAGCAGCAAAAACATTCTGCAGCAAGAAAATTGGCATTTACATGCCTGACCTGAAAGGAACTCGGAAGGAACTAAAGGACAGCTGTGCTCCTGCAGATCTCCAAGATGAAACTCCTGATCTTCCACAACTTAGCTTAAGTTTGTCTGGTAACTTAAATATTGCCCTCTTGAATCCTTACTGCCTGTGTTCCAGAAGCCATCCCAGTACGTGAGCCTGGCACAGAGAGTTTTGCCTGGCACTGAGAATTTTACCCAGCAGAGCAAGTCAGGCCAGCTGTCAGTGGCAAGAGTTTTTCCTAACCCAGCCACACACATGGCAGAAATGCACCCCTGGATACTGGAAACATCAAAAAAAATGGTAATGAATATTTCCAAAAACTTCTGGTGACTTGTGGAGTCCTGACCAATGAATCCTGTGAAGGTATTGGCAACTGGGTCCCCCAAATCCCCAATCACACAATTCTGTCACTTCCTAGAGCAATCCGTCCTTACGTGAGGCACAATTGATGCTCTTCACCAAGAATGGCAGCTTTCAGAAAGCTTTTCTTGGTGTTTAAAAACAAAAGTAACAGCTCTGCTCAGTTGCTGAAGGTCAGTGTTCAACGGCATGACATCGGATATTATCATATCCATATTATCCACTGCTAATCTAATCAGAGAAAAACAGATGTGGGAAGCTCCCATGATTTCCTGTTTATTAAGATTAGATTTGTCCTGTGTTTATGAGTCTCTTTTGCCTTCTGGAGATGTGGATGCTCAAACAATACTCTTAAAGATGCATTTGAGAATTATTAAGAGCTGGTTTGGCAGAGCATCTTCCCTATCTGCTGTTGGCATTAATTTATTAATGAGAGAAATGTTATCCCCTTCAGAAGTAATTAGGACAACTGTTTTATACATGTGTGCATCCCAGACAAGTATGAAAGTGTTACAGATTTCATAATCTTTGCCATTTTTTCTGAAGACAATTAACTGAGTTAAGTAAACTCTCCCTGGCTCGGTGGCCAGGCCTTCAAACAGTGGCTGGTTTTATTTATTATTTACTACTTAACCTCAGTCATGTGTGTCTATTTCCAGTGTCATTTTTTCACACTTGATTGGATTTTTGTTTTAGTATTTTCCAGGGCCAAACTCGTCCTTAAGCCTCTACAGTTAGGAGAGCTGATAGCTCTTGTGGTGCAAGACTACAAAGCCCAGTTTAATTAATACTTGTGCGGTGGTTCCAAACCGTAAACCTTAGTTGCATCTTGAGTGGGAGAACAGGCTTAAAATCTTATTTTTCCTGTGAATTTATGTTGTGCAATCACACATTCCTTCCCTAAAGCTGTCCCAGGCAGGGTATTTACCCTTTCTTGGTGTCTAACAGCATCGTCATTATCATCAACCTGTAAAGAAGTACCAAAGGTTCGTTAACTTTAAAACGCAGACGTGGTCGGGGGTGTAAAAGCTGCCAGAAGGGGTGGCCAGGTGAGCGTGGAGGCACATCAGGGGTTGTTACCAGAATCCCCAGGACTCCCATCTGCCCAGACAATCTTTCCAGGAGCAGATGTTTTACTGCCTCCTCTCAGCGCGGCGCAGCTGCCGCTCCAGCCTCGGCAGCGCCGGCTCCTTGGGTTAACAGGGAAATCCAAGGTTGAAGGCAATGATGTCTGAAAATAAACTCCAAATGGCAGCTTGGTGGAAATTAGGCAGGGCTGATTAAAAAGAACATAATGATCTCTGTTAGTGTTTAAACGCACTTGCTGCTGTGACACCATTCCATACCTGTGCTCCTTTGATCCAACTTGCACATGTCCCATATCCTTCCCTGGGAATTGAGATGGTGTGGGTGGGGTGGAGCTAGGAGGGAAGAGGGATTTTAAGTTACTTCTATAGCCTAAATCCCTGTTTTTTCTGCTGATCCCTTGTGATGCTACTCCAATATCCATCAAGTGGGTGAAAGGACTGCTCTTCCCTGAGGGAAGGCTGGAACAAAAAGATGGAGCTGCTTAAGCCTGGAACCCAAAATGATGGAGCTGCTCAAGGTCTGTCAAGGTTGGAACCCAAAAGGATGGAGCGGTTCAACATCTGCCCAAGGCTGAGCCCAGCAGGAGGGAGCTGCTCAAGGTCTGCCTGGATGATCACAAGTCACGAACTGAGCGCTGCTGTTTGCAGACCCTGCTCTTGCCTCTGGCTGTAGCAGGGCTGTGTTCACTGAAATGGCAACACAAAGCACTTCCTCAGGCTCTGACTCCTTTCATCAGACAGGGATGGGGCACAGATGACAAATTCTGCAGTCCCTTCTTATTCCAGTTCTGGTTCTTACGTCCTTTTACATAAGGGCTGCAGGGTCAGACCCATGCACTTTGCTAAGATTGAATCCTCAGCAGGAATTGCATCGACTGCACTCCATTGGTTTTACTTTTGTTTAACAGACCATAAACAATTTGTTTATATAGACAGCTTTTCATCTTCCACAGTGAACCATCAGTGAGTTCTCCAGGGATCAATCCCTGCTCTGGTTGTTGCTTTTCATTTATATACCAGGCTTGGATGATTTAGATCATCAGCATTTCCATCTGAATTCTGAGGCAGCTGCTTTATGGCCTTTTCCTTGCAGAAAGGATCTTACTAAAAATCTACATTGTGGATCTGGCAGATTAAACTTTGCTTTGAAATACTTTGCTATAAAGTAGAAAGGAGATGTTATGACCTATTTGCCACAGAGAGGAGAACCCCAGTCCAATAATGCTCAGAGCACAGGTCCCTCTCTCCGAGCAGTCCCCGTTTAATGGGGATAATGATGAGCTCTTGCTCTGCGTGTGCTGAAAGGAGAGGAAGTGTGTGCCACAGGGCACTGCATCCTACAGACAGAGCTCAAAGAGATGGGAGATGACCAAATGGGCTGAGGTGATGCCTTGAAGGTGACCAAGAGGGCATGAAAGCATAGCCAAGGGTTTTTAGCTAACAACTGGACTTTTTGTGATCTGAGCATCTGGGATGAGGCACAGCCCAAACTCCTGAGAAGGGCAGCCTGGGCTTTAGGAATGGCTGGAACCAGAGAGAACTGAAGAAAAACCTTCTTTCACTTGCAGTTTCATTTTTAGTCCATCTGCATATTATCCTACAAGTGTGGCACACGATCCTCAGGTCAGAATTGCAAGCTATGTTTCAAAGAGCTTGTCTTTAGTTTTAAATTCTTAGATATTTTAAATTAACTTTTTACAGTTTCACATCTTGAGCTCGATGCACTAAGTGTGGTAACACCTCCAGTGGCTGAAGGTGACTGCCACTCTCCGTATTTCCGTCAGTTTCTTAGGGAGGAACCTCTCCTCCTGGAGCCCAAATAATACATGAATTTTGATGAAAAGCATTTCCCCTGAAGTGTCACTGAACTCTTGGGGTGGTTTCCCTTGCTGAGCTGCAGAGGTAACTCAGATTAACAGCCCCTGTGGTTGCTTTTAACTTTAGAGGGAAGGAGATGCTGTAGCTGCTTTGTTGTGAAAAATCCTGGATAAAATAGTGAGGTTATTCCTTGAAACTGCACTAAATGTACTTAATTCAAATTAAGTCTTGGAAGGGACTGCTTTTTCCTGTCAAGGTCTTTATTTTAAAAACTACTTTGGAGCAAATAATTAATTATCCTTTCACCTTTCATTTGGTGATTGCTTATAATAAGAGTCCACTTGGAGAAGCAGTTGGCTTTTTCCTTCATTACGTATACATAGACCCAAAGAATTTTTTATACTCCAGTAAACATAATTTGTATTTCATGACGTGTTATGAGTTTCTCGTTGTATGTATGTCTTAAAATGAATTTATAAATAATTTTTATGGTTCAGTGAGAAAAGCCATTAAGGTGTTTTAAATGTTTGGAAGTGCAGGAGTTGAGAGAGTGGGTTGATACATGGGGTGCAATGGGAGTTGGGAGCTGTGCAGGAATGCTGTAGAGGAAATCTGGAGGGCTTCAACTACAAATTATTAAAATAACCACTGGTAGAAAGAGTAGAGAAGATAATTTAAAGGTGAAAGAACATGAGAAACATTCAAGTAATAATAGCACAGAGTTCGTTCACTTACTGTGATCTATTTAGATCAAGGTAAATGTTAGATTAATTTTAAATGTTTACATAAATCAGTGAAGGTCTGAAAATTATCTGTCTGCTAAGGCATTGTCCTTCCCCCACACCTTGGAACTGTTTAGTCTAAGAAATGCCACTTGTGACCCTGCAAAAATCTGGTGGTGGGGCTCCGGGTTTGTCCTGAAATTCTTAATTATTCTGGACAACAGAATGCATAAGAAAACAGCTGCATTGTGTGACTCCTGGAATCCTGGAGGGGAATTGCTATCCATGAATTTCCTTTTTCTCCTCTAGCATGAAGAGCATGGTGCTAAATCCATGGGAATGAGTGGAAGTTGAGTGTGGCACCATCTCTGCTGAACTGCAGAAACTTTTCTGCAATGAATTGCTCAATCACTTCATTTGGGAGAAGAGCAACTGCTGTCAGCTCAAATTGCCTCCCATGTCCCAGGGTAAAATCTCTTAACTATTTTTCTGTGTTATTTTTAATTAACTTGGACCAAGTGTTTGTGCATAGAAATCTCACTGCAGACGTGTACGAGCGTTTTTATACCTCCCTCCAGCTGCCACGCTCTGCAGGCAGGGATTTTGGTCCATTGGCCAAATTTCCTGGAGAATGTGCCAGGATCAGCCAAGGGGGCAGGTGAGGGACCAGGGCTGCAGCGGGTTCAGAACATCCCTGAATCCCACTGAATTCCATGAGAATATGTATTTACAAGGGCACAGAGTGCCAGGACACAGGGAATGGCTTCAAACTGCCAGAGGGCAGGGATAGGTGGGATGTTGGGAAGGGATTCTTCCCTGGGAGGATGGTGACGGGCTGGGATGGAATTCCCAGAGCAGCTGTGGCTGCCCCTGGATCCCTGAGAGTGTCCAAGGCCAGGCTGGAGCACCCTGGGACAGTGGAAGGTGTCCCTGCCAAGGCAGGGGGTGACACTGATGGGATCCTTAATGTCCCTCCCAAGCCAAACTATTCCAGGATTTTGTCATTTCTAGGTACTATTTATTTAACTGTCTAAGGCAAATTACTCAATCTCTTCACATTATTTTAGCCACTAACTAAATGACTCCACAAAGCATAAAAACTGGTTATTGGTTATTTAAATGTTGATTGTGAAGGAAATCTGTGACTCAGAGAATAAATGGGGCATTTCCAGGCTTCTGCTGATAAACTGAGAGGGGAACTTTCATCCTCCTGAGGATTAAAATGTTGTAATTGATAAGGAATTTTGTGACACTGCATAAGTCATTAACTTAAACAAAAACCCAAAAGATAAACCCACACACAAACCCAACAACATAAACAAAAAAGTGGGTTTTGCTGAACACTTCCTTGATGGAAAATGATGCCACAATTAAGTCTGTTTTGACAGAGAATCCAAAAGTGGATCCTGGTTCTGGTCTATCCCTTGACCTCCCTCTTTTCGGATCTCTGGGTTTGAGATGCCTCAAGTGTGCAGATATTTGGAAGGACGGGTTGGCTCATGGGCATTGAAGCTGTCAATGAGTGTCTGGGTCGACTTTTCCTTTCAGGAGACTGTTCCCTAAATAATACATCTTCCACGTCGGGATTGCCATGGCAACAGTTCATTTTGAACTACAAAACAATTAGATATCAACCCCCCACGTAATCCATCTCCATGTAAATCAGTGCCAAGAGGCAGGTAGTGACTTCAACATCTTCATTTCAGGGGGTTAAAAGCCCTGCTGCTGCCCACCATGATTTGACAGAGAAGTGCACTAAAAAGCTCCCAAAAATCTTATTTAGGTAGAAATGCTCAAATCCCCCTTGAATGGGTGTCCTACAAGAAAGTGGTTTTGTTTTATTTAAAACAAAAAATACAATAAACACCTGCTCTGTCCCATCCAAATTCCTACGCACTAAGCTCTAGTAGGAAATTATCACTTTGCCTTTCAACTCCTATTATTGTATAGCCTCTTAAATATTTAATTTTCATTAATGAACACACTCCAGTGTTATCATGGAGGAAGTTGGTTTTGCAAATGCCTTGTAGGGGCTTGAAAAACTTCTACCCCAATTTCGGGGATGTTTGCCTGTGAGCAAGGCTTGAAAATGAGAAGTTTTCTCAATTGCTGGAATTCCACAGTAAATGTCAGTATGAATAGAATTAGAATTTTTATATATCACCACCCCTCTGTTCTGCTGCAGGTAGGCAGCAAAATGCATATGCTGGCTGATGGCAAAATGTCATTGCTCTGTCATGAGCACTTGTGGGTGTAATCCAGGTATGGGGGTGATATTTTCTCTGCTAGAGGTCACTTTGGAAAAGGGCATGGAGAAAGGAGGGAAGGAAAAGGGTGTTCTGTGAGCTGGAAATGACAGTAGAAATTCTGCCTGCGCTCGAAAACTGCTGTTTGGGAGGCGTTGGTGGAATTGAACAGCAAGTTTCTGCTTAATAATTAAATAAATTGTAATAGAAATGCTTTTTACACAGGTGGAGTGGCCCTGTGGGAGCAGGAGCTGCCGCCTCGGTTGGAGACGTCTTCATGACTCGCAAGGCAAGTTTGTCAAAGCTCTGTTTGTACAGCTCAGGGTTAATAAAGGTTCATGTGGCTGTGCAGAACCACTGAAAAGACAACAATGGCACAAACTGAGTGATGGGAGCCAGTTCTGGGTTTAAAATGAGCCCCTCTCTACCTGCCAGGACGGGGCAGCCAAGGTGGGGGTCGGGCTGTGCTCGCAGGGAACAGGGACAGGAGGAGAGGGAACGGCCTCAGGCTGGGCCAGGGGAGGCTCAGGGTGGACATCAGCAGGAATTTCCCCATGGAAAAGGTTTTTTAGCATTGGAAGGGGCTGCCCAGGGAGGAGATGAGGTCCCCATCCCTGGAGGTGTCCAAGGAAGGCTTGGACATGGCACTCAGTGCTCTGCTCTGGGGACAAGGAGGGGATTTGGCACAGCTTGGACTTGATGATCCCAGAGGGCTTTTCCGACCTAAGAACTTCCAAAGAACTTCCTAAGTGTGTGACTCTTTTATTTTGATGGGTGATCCCATGTTTCATTGGGGTTCAAGAGACCAGAAATGTGGAAATGTGGAACTTAACAATTAATTTATTATTAACATGTAGGAACATCAACATTTAATGAGAAAATTTTATTATTTGCTAAAGAATTATTACAGAATAACCCAGTCAACAGACTTGACTAGTAATAGTGACTTAAGCCTTCCTTGCAAGCATTTATCACTGATAAAGGTTTCTGCATCTCTTTTTCCCCCTCTCCTCCACCCAGGATCCGGTAGCAGTGCTTGCCAAAGTAGGTGTCCATCTAAGTCATTCCTGCCTTTTCTTCAGGATGTTGGAATCTTAAGTTGGGGATTTAATGTGCAATTCAACATGCAGGTCATTTTTATTGCACAAAATTTTGTACTGAATACATGAACCTAGGCTATTTTTTTTGCTGTGAACCGTTCAATTTTGGGTGATTGCATCAAAATGCAGCGAAGTCTTACTAAGTGAATAAAGTTTAAATTGAATTTCTCATGAAGACTTGAAGGATATGAGCAGCAAGCTGAGGGTCTGTTGGTCTTAATTGGGAGAGTCTGATAAGGAAAATTTTATTCCAAGTGGTGATTTAAAAAGAAATTATGGCAGGAGGCAATCTGAAAGACTACAACACTCTTTTTTACCCTCAACTCAGCCTTTTCTTTTCCAAAGTACAGATAAAAATCTATAAATAATTTTATGTGATTACATTGTTAACTAATACACTTTCCTTCTTTTTAGTGCAGTTCCTGCACAAATGATATTTAGGACCATATTCTGTATTCCTAAGGAATATTTTAAAAATAATGGCATAACCAGTTTAAGGAAATTCTAGCAGGCAAGAAAGATTTGATTCAGTAGCAATACTCACATCTGTTGATTGGATATTCCATTGTAATTTTTTAGAAAAGAAAAATATTCCTATTAAATACTGATGTTCCTCTGTGTTAATTAATTAAGCTGTTAGGTTTCACAGGTCTAACAAGTTTGGAATGCCATGAATGAAAATGTTCTGATTGCACTTTAAAAAATAAAATAAAGCAATGAACAACGGAATGATTGAAAGCAGGCTCAGAATTCAGCTAGAGCCAGACTTAGTTTTGAATAACTGGGAATATATGAGCTACTACTATTAATTAATGGCTATAGAAATAATCTAACTAGGGAATCACTTGCTTGAAATAGTGAAGCAACAAAGTACACACGTGGCAGAACAGATATAGAAGTTTTACAGGTGACTTCAAAGCAGGGAAAACCCAAAGCCGTCGGGAATATTTCAATTGGCTCCTTTACAAAGGACGTGCAATTAAATAAGCAATTAGTTATGGATTATTCACTCAGCTTGACTGCTGGATATTTGAGTAGCACGTTAACCTTGAAGTGACTGGGTTTATATCCCTTATTGTTCACCAATAAATTAAATCTGCATTAAAAAACTCACCCTACCTGGGCTTGATCTTCCAAAGAAATTTTTGTGCTGATTATTGATCAGAGCGGGGACTCTGAGGCACCACGGTGGTACAAGCTGGAGGTACGTATGGAAGATGTTCCTCCCTGCCTAAAAGGCTTTTAAATAACTGAGGGGGTGAGGGAGAGAGAAGAAGAGATGTGGAACTTATTTTTAAAAAGGGAAAAGTTTTGCAAAGAATCAGAGAATCATGGAATGGTTTGAATGGGAAGGGACCTTAAAGCCCACCCAGTGCCACCCCTGCCATGGGCAGGGACACCTCCCACTGTCCCAGGGTGCCCCGAGCTTCATCCAGCCTGCCTTTGGACACTTCCAGGTAAATTGTTTTGGTTTTTTTTAAACAGTCAGTCTCTAAATTCCTTCGTCCAGGTCTCATTGGGTCCAGCACCCAAATGGAAGAGTCCCTTCCCTGTCTCAAACTCCTCTGGGGCTTTGTGCAGCAGAGGACGGAAAGAACACCAGACATGTCCTTCCTCTTTGGATTCCCTGGTTACAGCTGTGCTCCCAAACTGGCACCATAAGCCTGTGTCATTTGGCAATATCGAGAAGGTATTTTATAAAATGAGAGGAGCTAGATCAGAACTGAGATGATTTTTATTTCAGAGCCGTATTTACCTGTGCTTCATCCACTTTGGGTTGTCTGGCTCCAAAAGCAGTGACCAACATCTGTGTGTTGGCACCTCATTTTTCTTCTTGTCTTACCAAGTAATCCATTTTTGCATGAGAAAAGAATTTTTTCATGGGAAAACGAAAAGAGGGAGGTAGTTCAGAGGTGCTGGCTGCTGTCACAAACACACGTGTCCGTGCTCTGCTGCCTGAACCCGTGATTGCTTTGCCCTGGTACAGAGAAGTGGTTTCTGTTTTCTGCACAAGCTGAACAATCCAAGGGCTGGGGATGAAATGCTTCCTTCGATTTCCCCAAGCCCTCCATCACCGAACACACTCCAGGTGCAGTCAGACAAGCCCTAGAGCGAGCACGTGGGAAGGCAATGAGCTGTGTGAAACCACTGAAAGAACACGGACCCCAAACCCCAAACCTGCCCGGGAGGGCGGCTCAGGATGTGCTCCTGATGGGGACAGCAGCGTTTGGCACTGCTCACACCCTGTTCCCACAGCAGCTCTTCCCATTTTGGGTTGAGCTCATCCCTCCCTCTCTCTGGGACCTGCTCTGATCAGTCCTGTTCCTGCTCCTGTCATATTCATTCATGGAAAGGGAGAACAAATCAGACGAGAATGCCGCTTCTTCTTTGTGAGACTCATAACTTTTTAAAGTGCTGGGGGAATTATACTCGTGACTGTATTTGTTACCTCATCAAAGAGAGCAGGGCACACAACAAAACTTGGGAAGAAAGAAGTTTTTTTCTGGTTTCTCACCTTCAGGTTCTTTGTCAGTGCAGTGACACAGAGATGGGCATTGTACCAAGCACTGTAATTTATAATATAGAGAGACTGTAATTTAAAATATAGATATATTATATCTACATATATTCTATTTAATATAAGGGTGGGGATGCCCTGGCACAGGTTGCCCAGGGAAGCTGTGGCTGCCCCATCCCTGGAAGTGTCCAAGGACAGATTGGACAGGGCTTGGAAAGACATGGTTTAATTTGTGATATCTCTGTTCATGGCAGAGTAGTTTGATGGGATGATCTCGAAATGCCCTTTCCAGCCCAAACCATTCTGTGATAAAATCGTGGTGACTGAGTGGGAAAAAAAGGTGAAAATGATTTGGTTTTATGTTTCCATTTTAATGCTTAGACACCTAAGAAATTTCTCATTGGACAGAGCATCCTCTTCAGAGATCTGACACCTTTCTTGGCACTATTTCAAACCCAGGACAAGCTCCTTGGCTCTTGCAAATTGTGGCAGTGTTTTTTCTCCCAGGGATTGATGAGTTTCCTCATCCAGAGGGACTACATGGATCTCCAGTATAAACAATATTCTTTATGTCCAAGAACATTTAGGGGTTTAGGACATATTAGGATTTCTGCTATATTTTTAAACATTTTCTGTGCAAAGCAGCATAAAGAAAAAGCAGATCTGTGATTGAATTTAGCAGTTTCTGTGCTTCAATAAAGTGAAGCAAGGCCAGGCAGATCAATTATCCCCCCACACCATCAACTGATCACATTAAAAATGAAGACTGAAGTTTTCATGGCTTAAAGGGAGAAACTCTGATTTGAATTCAAAATAAATCAGAAATATTAATGTGTTGCAGAAATGAGTTTAATGATGTATTTAAAAACTATTAAATTAATGTTTCTCATTAGTGGCACAGCTTAATCATTCTTTGCAAGCAGAGGGAAGAAAGCAAAGCAATATCGTAAAAGATCAAATAGTGATTCAAAATTAATTAATCCAGCATTGTATAAATCAGGTAGCTTCAATAAAAATACTAGTTCAGTATTCAGTTCTTACGGGCAAAATTAAAAATAAAAAATGCCTTAATTAGAGCCTTTTCATTCAATCCACCTGACCTATTTATTTTTAATTGAACTACAGGGTGCTAAGCATACTGTGGAAGTGCTAATTGCAGTACTAAACTTTTTAACATTTCCCCCTGGACTCAATACCTTGTTTTGTGGGAGAATATCTCAGAATAATGGAGAAAATTGGTGCCTTGCTGTGCTGGGAGCTGCTGTTGTGTTTCCTCTCTGCCTCCTGACCTGTTTCATGCTGTGCAAACACCTCGTGGCTCCTGCAACCAAGAATTTGCTTTGACTGTGTCAAGATTTATCTTGCAATTTGTGCTTTGTGAACTCTTCAGAACTGTTTGAGTGACAGCAGTGCAAGAGCTTGCCTTATTATCTTTAATAATTTGTGAAGTTTAAATTGCATGACCAGCCTTTTAATGGAAAATTACTTTTATATTATATTTGTGCCAATGTACCTCTTTGCACTGAAGTTTTCTTGTGATCCTACAAGCAGATGTGTTGCCCCGAATCAGGTTTATTCCTGCTGGGTAGATGAAAGGAAAACCAGGGTAGAGGCTGCGATCGATCCCTGAACATCACCACATGCACCAGGTGATGTTGTCGTGAGCAGGAGCTGAACCACTGCTACTGTCAAACTGATATTTCCCATTGCTGCCTCACTAATCTTTTTCTTCTGGAGCTCCAAATTTTACTGAATTTCTCAAGCACTGATTCCCAGAAATTATGTCCAGCGTTGCAGCCTGAAGAGCAACTCCCTTTAAAAGAGGCTCTTCTCGAGCTCTCAGTGAAGAATTAAAGCTCATCTGTGTGCCCAGCACTGAGGCCTTGAAAATCAGCACCTCTTTGGTGGAAGCAGCTTTGTTACAGACTGGCTCAGGCAATTTTACAAGCACAGATAATATTTTTTGCAGTTCCCACAGGGCTTTTTAATGGAGACGAGTCAGGTGCCTGAGCCTCATGTTCATTGTAATTCTGGGGAAGGTGAGAACACTCTGAATCTGCCTGACTCCTCTTGCTCAAGTCTTTTCAGAAAGAAAAAAGGCCTGGGAAAGAAATTTGTATTTATTTGCGTTACTCTCTCCATCTCTGGCCAGCTGATGCTGTGAGGAGAGGTTTATAAAAGGCTGAGGCCTGGAAATCTTCAGCTTCCAGTCAAACTCCTAAATTTGTATCTTGAGCACTTGAATATTCATTGTCAGCCCCAAATATTGGAAAGTCATGATGCAGGATCTCCCAAAATAGTGAGAAATCTGAAATACAGACGTGATTGTCTTCTGCTTCACCAGTGTTAAGGGCATAATGGCATCATATATTCACATTTTGGCCACTGTCTTCAAATAGCTTTTAACTGAACAAAATATTCTCATCATTCCTCTGAATACACAGAGGAATCCAGTCGTCCCTGTCACATACTTGAAGGTAGGTACTTGAACGCACATTTTTTAACCCGTGTCCAAAATAGGACCTGAGTTTCCATATTTCCTAATTCTTTGTAAAAGGAATGGGAACATATAAAAAATACAAATCCCCTGGAGAATTAGAATGGTGATGCTGCTGCCCTGAAACTGCTGAGCAAAATGATGAGACAGTGACGGCATCCTCGGCTCTCTGAAAAACAACTTTGTCTCAAACTGTTGAATTTTCACAGGAGGGTGGTTAAGCTCGGCACTTCGTCTTTGTTCCAGGTTTCTGTGGCATTCCGGGAATTGTCCATGAGTGTCCAACAGGGACATCTGGGAAATTCCAAATGAAGACGAGCTGCTTCAGCCTGACCTCAAATCTGGCTGTTCAATTCTCTTGCCATGCCAAGTGAATTTGCAATAAAGAACTTCATTGTTTATTGATTTTAGAGATGGATGTGGACATAAATACTGCTCTAATTGTTTTACATTTCCAGAATTGCATCTGAGCTTCAAAAGCAACCCCAGACCTCTGAAAGCCTCCTACTCAACACGTTGAACCTGATATGACACCAAACATTACAGAGAGGGCCTGACTGGGTTTAAATGATCTTAAAACCACACTGATGCTTTCTAAGTGGAGGATTAAGTGATCGGGATGAGACAGAGACAGCTCCCGCTGTGTGATCCCACAGACCTCCTCTGGGCCAGCACCTTTGAAGTACATGGAGTTAATCCAAATATTCATCCCTGGAACACAAACCAACAGGGGAGGGCTTTTCATCATGGAATATGGAAAAATCAGAGGTTCTCCCAGCACCTACTACTTCTAAACCAGAGTTCTAAGAATTCGCTTTACAAAGGTAATACAGATGATTTTAGATATGGATTCAATTTTCAAATGCCCCCAAGCTTTGAGCATCCACTTCAGTGATACCTTATTGGAATTTGGGTGGACTTTTTACAGTCTGAATTAAAAGCCTTGTTGAACCTAATTTAACTTCTTCCATGATGTAAGGTGGAAATGGAGAAGCACAGATAATTGTGTGTTAGTTAAAGAAATCTATTTGATGAGTTAATTCTCCGTGATTTCTGGGAAGGCCTGACATTAACTCACTAAAACTTTCTCCTGGCATTGAAACAACCTGCTTTTGCTATACAAAAGTGTCCTTAAGTCCCTGGGAAGCTGATGCTGCACCAAAGTGCTTTTGCAAACCTCTCCTCACATGGTTTCCTCAGTGACATTTCAGGACTTCTTTGGGAGACTTGGGAAGAGAGGTCCTGACTCTGTAGGGAAGGATGGGGCCAAGATCCAGACCTCTGAGGCTCTGCCATGGGATTTATTCCTCCTGAAAGTCTGTATGGGAACAGTTTTCCTTGCTGCAAACAGATTTCTAGTTTAAATAAAAGGAATAAACCACCCAGGAATAAAGTGCTGTTAGTTCCTTGTGAAACCTTAGGAATATAATCCAGCTCTGTGTAATTCCTGCATTTTTGGAGCTTCTGTGCATTTCTCCCAGTCCTCTCTGCTGAGGCATTTCTTACAAGTTCCTCTCTTAGCAGTGTGTTATTTATGATGCTTTAAAGGTGTTTTGCTGTGGACAGTTCGTTCTTAAATGTTAATGTAAATAAATTGAAATCTCTGGTTGCAAAGGCTCTGAACTGGAGGGTTGTTACAAGACATCATAAAAACCTCCTTTCCAAAGCTCTCCTGAAAGTGCAAATAAAACAGGGGCAGTTCAGCCAACAATTCTGAGGAGTCTGCCCACATTCAGAGAGCAATTATCAACTAGAGAAACATAATTTTACTGTGGAACTCGGAGTGTGGTTTCAGACTGACCCTTGTCCCTCCTCAGCCTGGCTCTACAAAGCAAAGGTCCAATCTGCTCTCAGCTTAATTAGAGGCTGCCTCTATGCTCATTATCCAGGGCATTCTGAGAAAAGGCTCTTGAAGGGTTCAGTTCTGGTTTCAGTGTGTTAATAAAGAGCTAATCACCTGTTTGGGATGGGTGACTGAAGAAAGTGTATTAAACTAAATAAAGCCCTTTTATTCTGCAATTGCACTCTCTGTGTGGTTATTAGAGAATATCTATTTCTCCTCAAATTCAAGCTTGATTGTAACCTTGAATTAACATTCAAGAGCAGATAAGCCCCTAGATTAAGGTGTTTTCTCTCTGGAAGGGGAGGGAAGAGAATGAGATCCGTAGATAGCAGTGAGAAATTGGGACTGATAGTGTTAAACAGGAGGGACGCTGGAACCTGGCCAGAGGAGCAGGAAAACGGGGACATTTCAGCAGCTAGAAAGTTGCCATTACAGTATTGGAGGCACAGCAATTTTTGATTTGAAACCAACCTTGTTGCTGCTGTCACTCTGAAGCCTCCAGAAGCTGCAGATTGCCAGCCCTGTGAAACATCCCTGGGTTATTGCAGCAGAGAACTGTGCCCCTGCACAGATTGTTGGGTCAGGCAAAATTAAGGATTAACGAGTGCCTGGGCAATCTGTCATATTTGTGAAGATCAAAAAGCATCCACACCACTGGGGTGCCCCGCAAAGGCTGGCAGAGAGCGCTGGTGACCCCAGAACCTAGCACCAGACTTTCCCACCCTCCTCTGAAATAGTGAATTGCATTTTATCTCTTGAAATCCCACATCATTTCCCATCCAAAACCACACCAGATTTTCAACACCATAATTGCACATTACGCAAAATATCAATCATTGTCTAATTTGAATTGATTGCACACCCTGTGTTTAAAGTGACAGGCCTCAGCCATGGAGTCCATCTGGAGGCAGCAAGGTAAAGTCATATTTTAGTGTTCAAAAGCACAGCAAATCACTGCAGATTTTGGGATTTAGCCTTCTCAGCATTCAACTTTAACAAAAAGCAGAGGCTAGAGAGGAATTCAGCGGGCTTTTTAGCTGTGGGTGTGAGTGCAGGCACAGCAGGGACAGGAAGGACACTGCATTAGGAACAGCTGCAGACACAGTGACCCCGTGAAATCACTCAGTCCCCACTGGTTTTATAAAAGGGCTGCTGTGCGGGGCTGGTTTTCTTCCTGGGGGGAGCCAGGAGGTGGTGGCTGTGCAGCTCAGTGGCACAGCAAGGTTTTAAGAGGTATCTCTGTGATAACAAACAGAGGGGAAGAAAGTCCTGCCTGCTTATCCTTTATTCCAATCAGCCTTTCTTCTGATTTTTTGCATTACAACAGCACTGAGCAGTGTGGTGTTGACAGCAGAGAGGCTGAAACCTTCTCTGAGCACAGGCAAATATTTCTAGGCATCAGCAGCTTCAGCAGCAAAGGCTGGGATGGGACTACACAGGTGAGGACAGGAGCACCACAGTGGGGATGGATGGGGAGATTGGGCTTGGGATCACCACTAGCAAGGCAGGGAAGTGAAAATGATACTGAACTTGCCAGCAAAATCCTTAGTCCTGGAGCACAGAAAGCTTTTCTAAACTGACTTCTGGGTGTGTGGAATCCTTATGTGAAGAATCCCATGCAGAAAAGGCGAAAAGCCTGTGGCAAATACGTGTCCTTCGATGCCGTGATGAAGGTGAAGCTCTCGGAGCAAAAGCTATGGATGCTAAAAAGCTTTAGCAGAGAAACTTCCCAGCTTTCTGCAGCATCTTGTGAGGCTGCAGCATTCCATGAGAGCTCTGTCTTTCCCATGCAAACTATTAGAAACAACGATATGGGTTTTGTAAACCAACTTTGCTATCTTGCACCTGCAGTTGTTTGTAGGATTGTTGTGATACTGACCAGAGAAATATTTTGGGATGGGTGTTGGGAGAACTGACCAATCACTTCAGGAGGTGGACGGCTTAAGGTCCAATGACCTTACACCATGCTAGAATACTAACATATAAATGAATGAATTAATTAAAGAAATTAATTAAATAAAGGGCTGAATTAATTAAATAAAGACACCTTTTTCACCTGTTCTTCCTGGACCAAATCTGTGTTGGTTTTCTCTCTGTGCTCGCTTACTACAGCGACACAAAAGCTCTGCTGGTGTCCCTGTGAATGTTTTGGTTCGGTCTCAGGGAGTCATCAAATTGACACGAGTGTGAAAGTCAGAGGGAAAAAGCTGCAACTCTGAGTGGGCCACGATCAGCCAGGGGGAAGTCAGTGCTGAAAGCTCGAGGCAGGACAAGCCTGGCCCATTACTCCTGCCTTTCTTTACCTTACTCTTCACAGGTCAACAAGAGCCACTTAAGACAGGTCCCTGCACTCCTCTTGCCTCTCCTGCCTGTTAAAATCCCTCTCAGCCCAGCAAGTGCTGTCTGGGTACCCAGAGGAGCAGACGCCTGTGAGGTTGTAAATTGAGTGGCTCTCTCCGTTTCCATTTTTGCAGGGAGCTGCCTCAAGTGCAGCACATGTCAAACAACAATCGAACTCCTCAAGTGGCTGTTGGGTTAATTCAGCCGAGCTGAGGCTGCTGCTGGCTCTGCCTGTTGTGCTCTGTGCTCACCTGGAGTCAAACATGCTGCAGCAATATTCGTTAAGTGCCTGGTTCAATTTCATCTCCAAATCAAATTTTATGAGGCAGTTATGTGTTAGTTAAAGGGCCTTTTGAAATGACTGAAAAGAGCAGGTGAATTTTAAAATAGTGGACATTTAAAACCTCATTGCTATTTTAATTGAAGTGAATTTTAATATCTGAATGACATCTTTGTTAATACATTAAAGATGTTTAGTGCTATTAATTGATATGGAACAGAGTAGCAGTGACTTTATGATGTGGTTTAAAATACCAACTGGTGTTAAAGCTATTTCTGCTTTGCATTTCTATTAAATGCCAACTATAACTTCTAAACAGGCTGCAGGAGACCTGACGATTGATTAAATTACTTCCAATGAGGGCTCAGTATCAGGCAGTGAACAGTCCTTATAAAATGCGTGGGAAAGCTCTGGTTTGGAAACATCAGGGAAAGCTGAAACTCTGCTTTATCAAGTGGCAGTTCAAGCTCTGGTTTGGCTTAAATATGGAATAATAAGGTTACTGATGAAGATTAAAAATAATGCTGTGACAAGAAAAGGTTGTTATTAATCTAGTGCTGGGTTTTATAAAATTTTTTTTTATTCTGCACACCATGGAGCATTCCAGCTCTTTTGTCTCCCTGGCTAGAAAGGCTGGGACAGGAGATAAGGGGTAAGTGGAAGAGATCAGTGTTAGGTGAAGATCTCAGCTGTGGCCCTTTCTGTAAAATTAAGGGAATTTGCCTTCTGTTCTTCGGTTCTTCTTCCTCTCTGCTTTTGCCTTCTTGCTCATTTAAATACAAGCTTTCCAGGGAAAGTTATATAAAAATCTTGAAATCTCCTTATGGCAGCTCCATGTGATGAGAAGATCAATCATTCTTCAGCTTTTTCACATTTCCTATGCTGGCTTCAGAGCCAGAGTTTCCTTTTTTTTTCCCCTGGCAAATGATTTCCTCCTCAGGCCTCTGCTGTGGAAATTCACTTTGGGTAGTCAGAGCACGTTGACAGCTACAAAAATCTGGTCAGAGCGTGGAAAAGTGGAAGAATGTTTTCAGAAAGTGTTTGGTTGCTTGTTTCTGATGGGATTCGGGTGCAGAGGCAGGGACAAGGGGTGTCTCTGCTTCCATGGATCCAGAGGCAGATGAAAAAGCGTGTTGCTCCCAAAACACTCAAGGCAAGGGGTGCTAAAAAGGAAATTTTATTTACTCCTTTTTTTTCACCTCCGGGTTGAGGATAGACATCAACTTGTTTCTCAGAACCGTTTAGGAGAGATTCAGGGAGAAATTTTTTCTTTTTTTTTCCATGAAAAACCAGCAAAATTTTCTCCTTTCCCTCTCTGAAATCTGGTTTAATGCCCTCCTATTCAGCTTTGCCCTGGCTTAGGAGGTAAGGATATCCCTTGGGTGAGGAATTCCTCGGTGCCCCCAAGCACCCTCTTAGTAGATCCCACCCTCCCTTTGCACATGTGGGAAAATGTTGGGATTTAGGACCTCCCACAGGCAAAATTTGTAGAGATGAGCCACAGAGTGGACACTGCTCCACAAACCCTCCTGGAACCCCAGGGTTGGGATGGTTTGCTTTGGATGAAAGTTGTTCCTGCTGGAGTTCTGTTGGAGCTGTGCCATCCTGGGGTTTAGCTGACTTTTTGGGGAGCATTTTGAGCAGATTCCCAGCTCTGCACTGCAGAAATGTTGCCTCTCTTTGCCTCTGTGCATGTTTAGACCTCCTGCCAGTTGTGAACCATCTTCTAATTCCAATTTCAAGGTCCCATGTCCACCAGAAAGGCACATGAAGAATTTTTAAAGATTCTTTAAGTAATTGAACCGTTACCCAAAGGTGAGATATCTTTGCTGCTGTAATTCATGGAAGAACAAGAGAGCAAAGGCAAGGAATCTTTAGAAATCCCTGAACTTCAGAGGGCATAAGAGTACTGCAGGACATTTCTCTAAACCATTTAAGCAGAGTGTTTGCTCTGCACTCCTACCATTCCTCAGGTGAGCATTTATCACCTTTTCATTCATTCAAATATCTCAAATATGTTTGACTTGGGAGGAGAAAGCAGGCAGATAGGGAAGAAAAATGGCTTTGTTCCCCTTTTGGAAAATTTAAGTGATGGGACTGGAGTTCCCTTTCAGCAGAGGACTCGAGTGAGGTGTATGAGGTCATTTATTGTGACCTTTAGATTCTGGTGTAAACCAGATTTTAATGTGAAAAAATTCCATGGTGCAAGAGGAATTGGAATAAAATCTGTTTAATTTGCCTCAAGGTAAAAACATCTGAAGTTTAAAAGGTATTAATATAGCCCTGTGAGACACACCAATAAAACCAAGTTTGAAGGACATTTCAAGCATGAAAGTGTTTTTTTAAATAAACAAAATAAATGTAGGTGCGGCCTGAAACAAAGATTTTACTCGTGTATCTTTATGAAGGGAAATAAATCACTTGGCTTCTCAACATGATGCTTAAATATATAAATTATTTTTGATTCATAACATCACATCTATGTAAAAACATCAGTTTCAAGAGGCAGCACAAGATTGTGGCTAAAGTTGGAGGGCCCATTTTTGCACCAAATTCTGAGCTACCTGCAAGGAAATGGGTTGCCCCATGGTAATGAAGAATGAATTTAGTCTTAAAGTTGATGGTCTCAAACATGAGAGTGATATAAGAGCAGCTCCCCTGAGCCTTGTGGCTGTCACATTGCAGACAAACTTCCCTAGACTTTACATAAACGTGGAAAAGCAGAAATCTTAACCTTGGAGTGGATTAATTAAAGCACATTTTTAATTCTCATCCAGATTCGGAGTAGCCTTAGGTCAACTTGTCGCCTTCTATTTGTGAAGGATATTAAAGTGCACTGAACAAATAGTCTTTCTGGGGATTTAATACAGTTTAAAATACTCATTTTAGGCCCTGATGCAGATTAGTGTTATTGTGCTCATTTGTAAAGATAAAGGATCCTGAGTGTGCGGGGAGGACTTTTCAGCAAACTTTGTTTGTCAAGAAGGAAAAAAAAAAAGGATTCTTTTTGTGTGTGTGCTCCAAGGGTGTTTGACAAACTGGGGAAAAATACAATGGTCAAACTTCAGCCAATTAATCTGCCCATTATTTGTCAGGTAGCGTGGCCAGGATGAAATCCATTCTGCAGAGGATAACTTATTCAGCAGGGCTTAATCCTCCCCCATCTAGCACCAAATGCCTTTAGACTTGCATACATTTTCTATTATTCTACCAGCTTTTCCGGGGCTGGGTGTGTAATGCTTGGCCTGCTAAGCCTCTTTTCTCCCTGCTGCTGGAAACTGGCTTTGCTGCTTAGCAGATTTCATACCAAGGGAGGTTTTTTCCAGCTGTTTGTTTCCAAGCACCACCAGCCTGTCTCTGCCCCCTTGGTTTTTTGTGATTTTTTGGGGTGCAATGGCATTTGAAGATGGCAGAATAACTTTGCAGAGGGCTGGGCTAGGAGCAGGAATTAGGGGGGAAGTTTTTGAAATGAAGTGCAGGGGAATGTGGATTAATCCCTGGTTAATGAAGTACAATAGCAGTGTGCTTGGAGCTGAAATGGAGAGACAGAAGAGGTGTCACCCTGCCATTGTTCCCAATCCCATCATTTGCCAGCTCTTTGCCAGCCCTGGACCAATTTGCATATTTTCTCCATCCCAGAAATCCTCTGTATGGAATTCACAGCTGCTTTCTGAGCTGAAAGTGAGGAAGGTGAGGAGGTAGATCTTTAACATTTTTCTGCTGCTCCGTGACTCTGCTCAGGGCCTGTAATGCGCTCACTGAAAGAAGAAAAAGACACTTAAAAATGTACAGGCATATTCCTGCTTTTTTTCTCCTCCACTTCACCCTTTCATTAAGATCAGGTAATAGCTCAGGTGGCTCCTTCCCCAGAGAATTCAGGAATAAAGATGATGCCCCTACCTGTACAGCCCCACTATGAAATATTTAGGCTGTTAAGCAATTTCCAGCTGCTGGAAATTAGGATCTTTGCTCTTTGAACAAGGAACAAGCCAGAAAGGCTCCAGTACAAGACCAGCTGCTGCCATCCTTTATTTTATCTCCTTCTGACAAAGCTGTTGTATCCTGCAGAGTACCCCCAATCCTGCAGCACCCCCCTAGTTCTGGCTGGCCAATGGACCTGCCCCNAGCGTTACAAAGCTCTGTGGGGGCAGGCAGTCCTTCCATACCGAAAGTTCTTCATCCACCCCATGGATCCACCTAATTCCACTGTAAGGAATTACTAATCTCATTTTAATGGAGTCACATCAGCCTGAAAGGGGAATTGGACCCACTCAGCTCAGCCCTGAACAGGTTCAGTTCAAGCTTTCCCACTGACTTCACAGGGAGTTGAGACTTTTGTGTATTGTACTTGGTTTGGGATTGTTTTGAGTTTAATAATGTGAACCCTCGAGAAAAGGACCTTAGCTTGGTCCTAAGTTTCCTTTTTGAGGATACCTGGCTGCTACCTCATCTTCTACTTTGGTGTACAGATTTCCAAATGTGTTTGGAACAACCAGACACCTCTTCCCCAGAACTGATGGCTTGGGATGGTCAGCAAGGAATTTCTTGGCATTTATTGCTGAAAACCACATTCATGTGCCTTGAAAATGAAGATCATTCTCTATTGTAAATACATTGGCATGTTAGTCAGAGAATCATGGAATAGTTTGAATGGGAAGGGACCTTAAAACCCATCCAGTGTCCCCCCCTCTCATGGGCAAGGACCCCTCCCACTGTCCCAGGGTGCTCCAAGCCCAGTCCAACCTGGCCTTGGGCATTTCCAGGGAAGGTGCAGCCCCAGCCTCTCAGACTGGAAAATTTTTATCATAGAACCATTTAGCTTTTAGGACTCTGAGACTAGATGAAGCAGGGGCTGCCTGTACATGATGGGATGGCAGCTGAAGCTCTGTCTCCCTTCTGACGTTTCCAGGGTGCATCTCCCAGTCGTGCTCTGCGCTGGCCCAAAAGCAGCAGAAGTTTAAAAATCGCATTAGGATTTAAAATAAAAGCTTGATAATGCAAGGCTGAGGGTGTTTTTCCTGCACTTCTTCCCTGGTGGTGCCTTCAGGTAGGACAAAAGTGATGGGAGGCTCTGTGAAGGTTGAAATAACCCTTCAAATTTACTGAAGCCTTGGAGGGAACTCAGCATAGGTTCTGCCTGCGTTGTGTTTAAATTAAAGGGCTTTTAATTTAGGATCCGACAAGCAAGGCTGAAAGGCATTTAACAGAAAGCAGTGATAATTTCAAAGCTCTGGATCAGGATACTAGTTAATGGATGAATTTAAGCTGCCAAATCCCTCCTCCAAGAGAGCATTACAGACATAGCCTTTTGTTTCCACAAAGCAAAGAGCCTCACAGAGTTATTTTTATCCCCCCCACCCCCCTGCAGAAAAGGGACCTTTGACTAAACTAAGATGATTCAGGATGCCGAATGAGTGCTCTGATTTTACAGGGACACACAATATCCTTTGCCCTCGTGGCGAGAGCCTCCATGAATTATACATGTGCTGCTTCTATATTTGAAATTGCTGGGATTAAAGGCTGAGAGTTATTCCTTTGGTGCTTTATCTGGATGTTTTCTATTTGAGTTGACTTCAGCTGGGGGTCTATCCCACCCAAACTTTCTGCAAAGCACATGGCTCATTTTCTAATGGTCCCTCTGACATTAATGAGAGGCATTTTGTCAAGGAAGCATCCATGGAAAAGCCAAGGAAAAAGGCAAATGAGCAAAGGAACCATTAGTACGTGTGATGGTAGAGAAGAGCGTTTGGTGTTGACTTGATAAATGCCATCACTACAAGGGCACAATAAAACACCTAAAAAAATGAGATGTATGAGACTCTGCCTAATCTCCAGTTTTATTTAGCTGTACCATGACAAATCGAAGCATTAGACCTGATAAGGTTTTAATAAAAATGCAAATACAAAAATCCTGCCCTAGAAATACTGGAAGTTAGCTCTAACCAGTAAAACAATCTACTTGTTCTGGCCGTGATGATGATGAATATGCATATGCTATTTTGGGGGCTTTTTTATTCCAAATATTGCGGAAATGTGGTTGTGGGAGAATTGCAGTTGGACGTTGAAGTTGCTTTGAAAGAATCAAGTGAAATGAAGACTCCCTTCTACAGGCTGCTGTGCACACACATCTCTGACCTAGAAAAATTTACAGTTTAGGTATTTAATGTGGAATAAAGCATGGGAGAGACATTAGTGGGTATGGGGGAATGAGAGGATTCTCCAAAGGGAGAGCAGGGCAGTGGATGAGCTGAGGTTTCTTGACTTGCAGCCTGGTGTCTTTTCCCAGAGTCAACTCCCTCTAATGGCTTGCAAATCCCAGCATTCCAGCAGCGATTCCAGAGGTACCTGTCAGGAATAAGGACAACTCTTGTTTTAATTTAAAAAAATATTGTTTATTACAAAAAAATAAATTGGAAAAATAACAGAATCCAAATTCTTAAATTAAAATAATAGAAAAACCCGAGATCGCAGGATTGGAGATCCTTAAAACCAAAAATAAATGGTTGTGTGTCCACAGCAGAAATCTTTGGCACTGGGTTAACTTCAGCTAATCTGAGGCAAAATTCCCTTAAAATAAAATAAAAGGTCTCTGGACAGAGATAGGCCCTTCCCCTCCCCCACTTACCCAGCGCCAGGGGAGCAGATGTGTCCTGTTGCTTGCCAGGAGGAAAAGAGGGCGTGTCCTTGTAGGGGCCTGCCCTTTATACCCCCTTGGCCCTTCCCAGAATTCCCCACTGTCCAGCCCCATAGCCCAGTTCGATTGGTGGGTTTTGAGGTACATCAAAAGTTTCTTTCACCAATCAGGCATTTGCTGGGGAGGGACACGGACTCACAGAAAGCATGGAACTTCCATAATTAAAAGGTATTTAACAATTACTACCTTAACAACTTTAATACTTATTAACTTGGTCATAAGATGATTTTTATATGCAAAAGCCAATCACCTAATTTTCATATATGACATACCACATCCACACGGAGCCTGGCTGCGGGACAGACACTGAGTGACAACTTATTGCTCACTGGGGAAATGAAAATTCCCCTTTCCTCAGCTGAGACTCAAAGCCTCATAAAATAAAATCGTGGCCATGAGCACAGGGCTGACGCCGATTCCTAGAGCTTCTCAGAGGTACCAAGCACAAAAAGTGCTGTGCAATAGTGTCAGAAGCTGAGGGTATATATGGGTTGTCCTCATCCAGGGAAGAAAATGTGAGTTACAGGCTGGGCAAGGATGGTGGGTTTGTTTCCTAGCTCTGGAAGGAAGGGATGAAGAATTCAGCAGTTTCAAACTCCCTGTGATGCCTTTTCTTGGTCTTAAAATCAAGAACCAAACACGGTTAGAGGGGAAAAAAGGGATTTTACCTTGGTATTTATTTTAAGAATCCTTGGTGCACCCCATGCAGGTGAAGCACGCTGGAATGCACATCCAAATGCACACCCAAATGCACCCCTGTGAGCACCCCCAAAATGCACACCCACAATAGTTTAGGTATATCATTATAGGCTTTACCAATTAGCAAATCTATCAAAGATTCCCCAATGAGAGGCTGAGTGAACCCCCCTCCCCGAGGAACTTTCCCCCCCGGCCAGGCCTAGCTCAGGTTACAAAATGTGTTCCAGAGAAGCCCTCGGTGTCTGAGGCTTCTGAGATGTTTGGTCTCCTGGCTTAAGGAATATTGGGTCTGTGCTGGTTATCAAAGCTGAGGAATTAGAAGTGTGTGGGCTAAAAGCACTTAAGAATACATAAAAGCTATATAAAAGAGTATATAGAGGGGGTATATATAAAAAGCAAAAAAGCATCATGGCATCACCTGTGCCACAAATGCTATTGGAAATGCAGCCTGCAGAAATGAAATGTGACTGGTTGGAAATCGGGTGGGATGAGATCTATCAGAGTGGGGCACCGGGAAGGAGACATTCCCTTTGTTCTGGCAGAGGATAAGCATCAGTTGGGCTGTCGGAATTATCCAGGTCATCAAGGTTTCAATTAGCATCTTGTTTGATTAATAAAGTGTTCAATGCTGTACTGTCCCTGCCCTCTCTCACTGCCCCTCACAGCATGACCAGGCTCTGTGCTGCCACAGAAACTGACTCCACAGTGCCCCTGCAATTCTTTGGTTTTAGAAATGATGCTGTATGTAGATTATATATATTAGATGAAGTTACAGAAATATATACACATGCACCTTTCTCCCCCTGGGTTTCTCCCTTGTCCCTGATGCTGCATTTTAACAGGGACAGCTCACCACTGTTCCTTGAAGTACCCTCGATTTTGGATTTTTCCTTTTATTTCATGTTGTCAGTGTCACTGGCACCCTCGACTTCCCCCAGTAAAGCTCTGGATTCCCAGCCAGCCCAGCTCTGGTATTCCTCGAGCTGTTTGGCCAGAACCAAGTCCCCTTTGACAACTTGCAGAGTAGGAGAGAATCTACATAGAGAAGAATTTAATGAGAGGCAGCAGAAACCACTCTGCAAAGCTGCCGATGCGTTAGTGCCTATGTGACTCAGAGGAGAATTTGGCAGGCAGAAAAAACCATTTATTCTGATCAGATGAAGACAACATTTCTGCAGAGATATAGGAATTTCTGCACAGGTAATTAATAGATGATCCCTGTCCTGAATAACTTCGTCCTGTTATGGATGAGGGTATCGCATCCAAATTCCAAGGGTCAGAATGCAAAGGCCAGGCCCTCTGCTAATAGAAAAAATAAATCCCTGCTGCTGTTTATATTCCTTTGCCAAGTGTGGGAAAACAGAGCTGGGAAAAAAGAGGCTGCTGAGATGAGGTTGTAATTAATCAAGTAATCAAGGAGAGAGTTTGCATATTTAAAAAAAAAAAGTGAAAAATCTTGGAAAGCCAAAGCAACTGCGTCAATAAACCATTAAACAGTCAAGACTATTTTGTAGGTGCAAAAAACCCATTGTGGCATTCCCCCTGAAGATCATTTTGTTGTTCTGTGATTTAAATGAGTCCTTTCCGCTTCAGAATACATCCCCAATCAGCGCCGTTCAAAGGGCTGCTAATTAGCAGAGCCCACGTGCAGGAAGGGAATATAAGAGGCCAAGCCAGTTTCAGAATAGCAGGAACTTCATCTGAAGTGAAGAAATGCTAAAGGAATTTGAAAAATGTGGTGATGAAATGTGATGATGAAACATGTGATATCCCATTTTTAAATAAGCTTCAGATTTCACTGTCTTTCAAAATTGCTTTATGAGCTGAGGGTTGAAAGAGAAAAAATAAAATCACATAATAAGAGAGTCATAAAAATATATTAATTAGCTGTTTTGCATCGAGGATACAGCTTTTAATGTATTTAAGACCAAACTATCCAGACCAAACTCAGTATTTTATGGAACTCCCTCAAGCATTCCTGTACATCCTTCATGTTCTACTTGGGGCACAAGGGGCTTTACACCAAACTTCAGAGAAAAAAGTGGGAAAGTAATTTTTAAAAAGGTGCTTGATTTTGTATTCTCAGCCTGAGATTATTGAAAAAAACCCATCTTTTTCAAAGCAGCATGCAGCTGATACTCCAGGAAAACCTTGCAGCATCTCAAGGTGAGTATACAAAGATGCTAACGCTTCTTTAAAAACCTGCCTGTCTTTTTTTATATGATAACAGCCAATCTTTATTGATATAACACTTGAAATGAACAATTCTGTTAATATTCACACCTCACTGGTGGCAGTGACCAGGAGACATGGCCTTTGGGGCGAGTAAAGGACTTGGAGGGATCAGACTTTACGCTCTGAAATCTTGATTTGAGACTATTTTAATACATTTTGGAGATGAATTTATATTATGAAGAGGAAAAAGGAGGAAGGAATGGCTTCCTTGTAAAAAGGATCTGCAGGAAGCCTGAGCAAACCAAGGCAGGGAGGGAATAACCATGACTGAGTGGAACAATTGGATCAATCCACCACATTTTCAAGTTCCAGGAAGCCACAGTGGATTTTGCTTTTGTTTCTACTGCTGTGATGTTTCTGTCAGCAACAGAAATCAGCTTCCTGTGTCTTTGTCTTCTATGAAATTCAGCAATTTGCCTACAGAGCCTTTGAATTCTCTTAAGAAATACAAAAATCGCTATCCAGCATCTCTGGGATCTTAGGAAATACATAACTTAGTATCCAGCATCCCTGGGAACCAGATGTTCAATTCAGTTCTGGGTGGTGGAAACGTCAGCCTTCACGCCGGAGATTTTCAGGATTACATCTCAATCCCACCAGGAAATATTAATACTTTATTTAATTTTCTCACTGTTGTCATTTACTTATGTTAAGCTAATGGATATATTGTGATTCTCTTTTTTAGTCCTGAAAATAGAGGTGTTTGAGTGTGGGGTTTGCTTTTGTTTTTCATACTCCAGCCACCAAGATTTTCCTCTTCATGTTGACAGGAGAGATTGAGTTATTTTCCTTCTGAATGGATTCTGTTGACAGGATGGATTAAGGCTGTTGACAAAACACACACTGTGAGCATGGTGGCCCAAAGCTTTGATGGAATGTGTTTTGCTGGCAAGACAGATTGAGATGGTTGTGACAAAATGCAAACAGCCCAATCCATTCCGCTGATAAAACACATTCATCTAACGATCAAATCCATCCAGCTGACAAACCCTTTTTGTTTGAAATTGAAAAGCATCTTTCTGAGGGGACGGAACAGATCCCTGCAAGGAAGCAGCTCAGCTTAATGAGAAGCTGTGCTAGAGCCTTTCTTGCTATGGAAAACAGAGATGTGGATCTCTGCAGTAACACCACTAGAAATGACAGGAAAAACAATTTGAAATGAAATTAGCCACATTTCAACAGCACGACACAACCCTGCACTAAAGTTTACCCAATTCAGGCTTTGCAAGTCCTTTATATCTCGAAGTACCCTGATGGAGCTTCAAGGGAGACCTAAAAGCTGGGATCACTTGAAATAATGAAAATTATGCCTCGTAGAACACGTGGTACTTTCGTTCTCCCAGAGGGGAACGGTTGTCCGCTTCTCTCACGGAACACCGCGCCAGCAGCGGAGCGCTCCGGCACCCCGTGTCTGCCAAAGCACACCCGGGCCATGCCCCTCTCCTCCTGAAAGGAATGAGAGACTTGTCTTTCCAAACAAGCTCTGGGCCTGCTGGTAGATGGAAGTAGCACTGAGAGATGAGAGGAAACAATGGGAAGGATTCCACTGATTGATGAATGGAAAGAGATTTGTCTCTACAAACAAACTGTAGGTCTACTGATAAATGAAATTGGATATTGAGAGATGAAAGAAACCATGGGAAAATAATAAAATTCAATAAGAACTAAAAATACAGGGGGGNGCCCTGAATGCCAGAGAGAGAGAGAGAGCGAGCCTCTTTCCTGGGCCCGGAGGTGACCCTGGGACTGGATCCAGGTCACCGGGGAGGGGCCGAGAGAGGATTGTGGTTTGTGGGCAGGGCTGGACCTGTGAGAGGTGATGGTTGTAGTTTGTGACCTTACAGGGCATTGTTTACCTGTTACCATCATAGGCAATGTCTGTGCACTGCCCCAGGGGATTGGGGGACACTATGGGGAACATCTTTCCTGTTTATATGATGTTATATCCTGTTGTGTGGGGGTATTTAGGGGAATTCTGGCTGCGTAATAAACAACTTTGCACCTCCAGCTTGTGCGGAGTCCATGCCCATGCGTGATTACTGCAGTCTTGCAAGGACCAAAGATCCTAACAGACATCCTGTGAAGAAGAAGGTGCCAGGACAAAAGCCTGTTCTTCAGCACCTCTTCCCGTGGCCCCGGTTGTGGTGCCATGTTGGAAGTCTTGCACTTTGAAAGACTCATCCAGCAAGTGCTTCTTCTCCGCGGGCAAAGCTCGCTGAGCGAGAGCTACGCCCACAGCGCGGACCCTGTGAAACCAAAAGGGTCTCCTTGGACCTCGAGCTGAGGAAGACCCGTGCACAGCCCACGGGGAAAAACTTACTGTGCAACAACTGAGGGGTGGTTTTGTAATCCCATTTTTGCGCTGGGCAGTTCAGTTTGACTTGATCGATTCTCAGTGGGGGTTAAACCATTTTAATTCCCCTGATACTTGTCCATTGTTCCCCTGTTCCCCAAGCCATGGGCCAGCTCCTTGTGTCAAGGGGGGAATATTCTGGGGGCTCTCAGACCCCTGCAGTGTTGGAGCTGTAGCAGCACCTTTTATTCTGGGGTAATCCCTGAAAATACAGAACACACTGACCTAAATTGCAAGCCTAAAAGAGGCCATGTATGACCCCAAATGATAAAAAGGGACAGGAACAAAAAGGGTTCCTAGCCAGGAGAATCAGTGAGATGGCTCTGAGCAGTGTGAGAGGGACTGATTTCAGCACTGCTTCCTAAAAGAGAAGAGGAGGAGTAGTAATTTGGTCTTAGGCTGGGGGGTTTTATCTCCTGCTTGCTGCAGTGACATCTCTTTGTTGTAATTTGTCCTGTCTTATGTCCTGGAGCAGGAAAAGTACCTGAGGAATAGTTTATCTGCAGGTGGTTTTTAATGTTTGTCCTTTTTAATCCAAATACACTGGTTCTTTTTTTCCCTTGTTTTGCATAATTTTGAAAATGAATAAGTTGTTCTGGCAGTGAGGAATGGCTCTGGATGGGTTTGAATCAAACAGCAGCATTATTCTCTGAGTTTCTTCATTTGCATCGTGGGAGAAGAGAAATCTTTATTCCTGAAGTGCAGCTAAATCACAGGTGGTCTCAAAACAATTTTCAGCTTTGCCAAATATGTATCAGCTGCTTTATTTAAATATTTCCTTTGCCTCCATTCTCCATCTGCCGTGTCTGCTGATGCTTCCTGGGAACACAGAGATGCTGGGAACAGGAATGCATTAATCACTTACAGGACGGAGCATGCAGAGTTGGAGTGAGAAGAGGGCAGCAACTGAGGGGGCTGAATTGTTTTTTTGTGGAGCACTCAGCAAAGAAGAGCTGTAGCAGTTAATGCCTGACTGTGCTGCTGTGAGCAAGGAACAGGAGGAATGTGGTTTTCTCGACATTTGTTCAGGTTTGGTTTTGACTGGGAACTGAATTACAGCTCCTCTGCAAAATGCTGCAGAACTGGAGGGGAAGCAAGGCTGTGTGACACCTGAGTGCGGCTGTGGTGGGCTGGCTGTGGTCAGCAGAGAGCCTGTGCCTCACTCAGGGCATCCAAGGCGATGACAATTTATGGAAGCTGCTGTCCCCAGTTTAACTGGCACCCTCAGAGGGCGCAGGACTTCAGTGTGAAGTTTGAGCTGCATCGTTTCCCTGCCCTCCTGAACTTGTTTTTCGGATGTTGAACCACTTTTTCTCTCATTTCTCTGCCCTGAAGTTTTCGGGTCACGTATGTTTGAAAGTGATGAACAGAAGCTGCTCAATCCCCGGCCTTATTTCCAGCACCACTGTGCGACAGCCTGATTTAGCTCTCCAGGTCAAGCAATCATTTTCAGCTGACTGCACCAACCATCCTGGGCAGTCACCTCCTGTGTCAAGGCTTCATCCTGCTGATGCCTTTTGTTTTTTGGCTGGGCTGGAGGAGGCAGGGAGGACATGGCCCCACCAGGCTGTGACTAATGTGTGTCACACACACTTTTGTTGTCACAAAGGGACACCGAGGTGCTCAAACTCTTCCAAACACAGTGTGGTTAATTCAGCCAGGTGGGATGTGATGTGCTCGGGTGAAAGACTGCAGGAACAATCACTTCATGGAGGTGCTTCTGGAGAAGAGAGGTCTGAGAAAATGCTTTGGAAGCCTAAAAAAGGAAAAGGGAAAAAATGCAAAGAGCCAAATATAAGTTTTTCTTTTAAGCGATCAAAGATTCCTTCTGAACTTAAAATGATT
Source organism: Aleadryas rufinucha (assembly GCA_013397815.1). Taxonomy (NCBI): domain Eukaryota; kingdom Metazoa; phylum Chordata; class Aves; order Passeriformes; genus Aleadryas; species Aleadryas rufinucha. Next base: position 367,102 of record VZTH01013395.1, read on the forward strand.
GGAGCAATGCAGCCTGGTATTGACCAAGGTCCTGAATTGTAAATACGGATGCACTGGTTTTACTGGCATGAAAACCGGAAAAAAACCAGTTACTGCTGTTTCCATAGTACCTCACTCGAAAGAGCATCCCCTGGTTTCTATGCAAGCTTACTTCGTGTTTATTAAAAATGGTAAAAATTTTGTGCTCTGCTACATTTTCCTTGGAAAAATAAACATGGAATTAAAAACCCAGCACTGTCCAAAGCTCTGGAATGCTTGTGGAGGCTTTTCTTACAATCTCAGTAACAGGTTCAGACTTAATGAAGACATGCAGTTTCTGCAGTTCCTCCATCACCATCAGACTTCAGTGTCCTTCAGGCTTTCCTGGTTCATGAGCTGGTTTAACTGGGAGGGGGTGGTGGGTTGGTTTGGGGGTTTGCTTGGTGTGTTGCGGGCAGTACTGCTGGTTACAGGGACTCGTGAGGAAGATGAAGGTCTTTACATTGCACTGTTTCTCTGAGAATTTTATTTCCTTCTTAATCTGTGTCTTCTCCCTGACTTTTCTGTAAAGAGAGGGCTGAGCCAAATCTCCCTGCACTGGAATCGTTATGCAAAGTAATTCTAATATTGGTCCTGATTCTCAAAGTTCTCTGTTTACCTATTTGTGTCATTAACTTGCATGCTCTCCTTTCCTCCAGACAAAAAATGAGGTGTTTGGCGCTGCTGTTTCCCAGCCCCAGGTTTTTAGCAGGCCCTGGTTACGAGCACCTCTCTTGCAGATGGAGGGAGAAAGTGAAATTCCACTTTTCCATGACTTCATTAGCAATTGCTAAATGGAAATCCAGAATCAAGCACTGATCAATTCCCAAAGCTCTGCACAATCTGTTAGTCACTGTACTCTTAATACTCATTCATTAAATAACATTTCCTTGAGTATCTCTGAACTAAAATTTCATTGACAATCCATTCCTGTGCTTTGTGCTAATGGCAAAGTCACCTGGGAGACTCCATGAGCTTCCAGATTTTTTTTCCTACTGTTTTTAAGGTACAATTCTGAGGGCTGTAAATCCTTGGAGTGATGCTTTGCCTTTAAAGCATGAAAAAAAATGCTTTATATATATATTTTACATATACAGAGGCTTTACTTAAAGATACATGCAGAGTCTTTTGGGCATCCCAAATCTGCCATAAATAAAGCAGAGTAATTTTCATGTAGCATCCTCCTTATGCACAATTCCAGAGCTGATAAATGCTGTCAGGATATAGATAAACTTCATTGTAGTAAGTGATTGTTCCCCAAAATTTTGAAGTCGAGGCATTTTGGAGGCTCCCATGAAAACAACAGGATGTGCTTTCTGTCTCTCTCCTAAATTAGGCTGGATTAAATGAAAGGATTTTAATCCTGAGGTGCAAAACCAGCTTGGGAGGAAAAAAGGTTTCTTCAGCATCTGGTTTTCCAAAAATCAAGGAAATTTTGGCTAAAATTGGGGACCAGCTTTCCTTCTCTTTGCCTTTGGAGAACGTGGCAGCTGAGTGGGAAGGTGGTAAATTGGGAATTAATGAACACATGGAATGGTTGTTTTGGGACTCAATTAGGAAAGATAAAATGTCATTTTTTGGGTCAATGGCAGGAGCTGCAAAGAGCTCAGGATCCCAGTGGGGGAATGAACAGGCAGGTGCCCAAACTGGGGGAAATTGGATCAAAAAAATGCCCAGATAACAAAAATAAATCAGAGATCTACAATGCCAGAAATTGTACAGAGCTACACAGTGCCTTTTTTCTGAGACTGAAGATTTGGGCTATATATGGAAGAAATAAAGTATTTCCTTCACCATTTGAGCGGAGAATGTAAAAAAATGGATTTAGGGCTCAGGTGTCCAATACTCAGCAGTTCTCATTAATATTTTCCCATGATGTTTTAATCAAATTTTGAGACCTAATATAAAATTGCCAGTAAATTTCTATTTAGTGTCTGAATGGAGCAAAATGTATACCCGTGAGTAGTTACACCATTTTCCTTTGGAGAAATAATTCCCCAAAAGGAGAACACATTTACAAGGGAGCAAATCGAATAATAGCTCATGATGGAAGTTCAGAAAGGGGTGGGGAGGGAAAACTACGTTAAAAATTGAAAGTGTTTTGTATAAAAATGGATATTAAAACCATTAGAATAGACAAAATCACTTTACCATTGTGCCTTTATATTTGGCTTGTAAAGTGATTTGACATTACTTGAGGGATGGAACTGGAAGTGAAACCTATCACTGAATAACGGAATTAAATCCCATTTTCTTTTTGAAAATCTGAAACCAACATACAGTGCTGGGGTACTTTTTTTCTAAGCTGCTTAAAAGTCAAGAATGATTTTTTGTCTCAGCAACCTATATATCAGCAAAATCCAGGAGTTCAAAGGGAGATGACTGAAGGCAGTGGAAGAGTTGAACCAAGCTCACAGAGAGGTTTTGCCCCGGTTTTATTCTCTGAGAGGAAGCAATGCTCCTCTTTGCTGTGAATAAATAAACAATCAGGCATGCCCTGAAGGAAGCAGGAGAGGATCAGGTTGACACCATCGTTAATGATCTAATGAAGGATTCCTGATCTGTGGTACAGATCAATGGAATTCCGCACCCTGCTTCCCATTCTGTGTCACTGTGCTCCTCAAAGGGGCTGAAGTAGAGACACAAATTTCTTCATTTCCATTCGAATTTATTTTCTTCTGTATTTTTTCCACCCCAGAACCTGTGACCAGAAGTCAGAAAATCTTTTTTGCTTCTGTCCATCATTTTGCGCTCTAACTGTTGTGCTGTAGACATTTTGTTTACTCTTGCTATCGTTCACAGACAGAGCCGAGACCATCCCGACTGTCGTCTGTTCCACCCCCAGAACACTCCTGGCAGGACATCCAGGTGACCTGTGTATGGATACTAAAAAGCTTTAGCAGAGAAACTTTCCAGCTTTCTGCAGCGTTTTGTGAGGCTGCAGCATTCCGTGAGAGCTCTGCCTTTCCCATGCAAACTATTAGAAACAACGATATGGGTTTTGTAAACCAACTTTGCTATCTTGCACCTGCAGTTGTTTGTAGGATTGTTGTGATCCTGACCAGAGAAATATTTTGGAATGGGTGTTGGGACAATTGACCAATCACCCTGGGAGGTGGATGGCCAGAGGTTCAATGACCTTACACCATGTAAGAATACTAAGGTATAAAACGAGCTGTATATAATTAAATAAGGAGACTTCTTCACCTTTCTTCCTGGACCAAATCTGTGTTGGTTTTCTCTCCGTCTTCACTACAACAGCGACAACCTGTGTTCTTTGGGCTTTCTAAAAGCTGGCAGCAGAGCCTGGAAAACTGCGATTTTCAAGAGCAGTGAGGTATTAGTGGCTCCCATGAAGAAAAGCCTCCATAAAACCAGGATGGTCAGGAGCGGAATTGCTGCTGCCACAGCCAGAAAATGGGAGTGCAGAACCCTGGTGACACCAAGGGGATTTCCTGTGGCAATGCCCATTGTTTGAGGTGGAGCAAATTGAGCAGGAAAGCCTTGGTATCTCTGGTGTGCAGGTCCCTGGATACCCCACCAATTTCCTTTAACGTTTCTGAGTGTCTGGATTGATTTGTACAATGCTCCTGTTCCTAATTCTGAGGTACTGCGGCAACAGTTGGGTGTAGGTGAAAGATAGGTTGGAGGAAATCAGGGATTTTTCACTGCTGCAGTGGCATAAACTCTATAAATGACAGCACTAATTGCAGCCTTACAGTGGTGTAACTCTGGGAAAACAGCCTAAGGCATTAGACAAATGTAGCAGCTATTAAATGAGCGAGATAAGAATCAGGCTATCATTTCATCTCTGTGTATCTATAGAATCTTGTAGCCTTCTGTAGCTACACACCAGCAGCTCTGGCTATTAGTTTATCCCAGGTATATTTTAAAAATCAGCCTGTGAAATGCAAGCCGATAAACTCCAAGTGGCTGTCAGCGGTGAGTGAGTTATTTTATCTCCCAGCAGGCAGGCACGGAGCAGGTGATGGATTTTTCAAGGAAGCCCAGGCATTGTAATTCCATTACAGTGCCAAGCCCTATAATTGTTCAGGGCACTACAACCAAGTCCCTTTTCCCCTCTGTGCTTGTTCCCACACCCTCAGATTAATCCTGGTTGTGGCCAAAGTGCAGCTCTGGTGGCACCCTTGCAATTTTCCTGCCAGCGTGCCTCCAGTGCTGCTGTCAGCTGGATAATCCATGGCTGGGATCCATCATTTATGTGCTGTTGTTTGGGTGATGTATGGAAGCGATGCATCACTGCAGGATTGCCAGGAGGAATATCCCAGAGCCTGCCAAGCTTTGTGAGAGGGAGGAAAGAATTAAAATCCTTAATAAATGGGAGAAAGAGTTTAGTTATTTATGGGAGCTGGAAAGGAAGGGTGATGGAGGGGAGTGGGGTGAGGAAGGGGAATATGATATAGGGGTGTTTTGATTTCCAGAGGTACCTAAATCAACAGGAGCTGCAGGTGATTATTAAACCCGAGAATTAGAGACGGGAATTCCTGTATTTCCAGCATTGTGCCCTTCCCTCCTCTGGGACTGCTGAAAGCCTGATTAAGGCATTATTTGGAGCGAGGAGACTCAAAAGTTCTTCTTTCAACTGTCCCGTGTCAGCTCCTGCACACAGAGCAGACATTTTGTGCTCTGACATGCTCATGCTATTTTTGCAAATGACAGAATTAGATGGTTATTATTAAAATTGCACTATAAAGAGTATTAATATTTTCTACACTAATAGAGCATTAATATTAGTTTTTATTTAATGCAGTGCATTAACACACTCGAAGGCCACAGTGAATAAATTCAAGTCTGAAGCCCGGACAGAGTCTGGCAAATTACAAAAAGTTCAGACATCTGGAGTCACTGTCAGGCTTTCTGTGATTCAGGTTCTTTTTGAACTTCATCTGAGGAGACTCCCCTGGGATGATCTGAATAACTTGGCACAACAGGGGCTCTTTTTTCCCCTTCATAGAAATTGTGTGAGCAGAGATGGGGCTGCCTTGGGGTATCTCCGTATTTCCTCTTTTTTTTTTTTCCTCAAACAAAGCTGTATAGAGAGACCTTTGATTTCATATTTTAGATTTCTAGTTGCTTTTTAGCTCAGTGCCAGCAGTCTGCCTGCTCTGGTGACATCCATCCATTACTGTGCCAAAGCATCCAGGTTTAGGAGGATTTCTGCACTTCTCGTCACAGATAGGGCAAATTCAGTGTAAACATGTGATTATTAGAGATTAATAAGCAGCAAATAACTAAGAACACATTGAGAGGACTCTCATGGCTCATGAGCTTGGCAGGGGCGGCACCTTAAAGTCACAGGGGATTCTTGTCATTCTTCTACTTGCTAAAATTGCACCTCATTTCTCCTCTCCTCATTCTGAACAAGCTGTAAAAGTCTCTTTTTCTGTGCTTTTCATGAGCCAGAAAGTGGAAAAGCCTTTCAGCCTCACTCCCTCTCCATTTCAGGTGATTACAGTGTCAATTGTACTCGGCTGCCTCTGATAGTCCTGGTTTCTATTTCCACCTTTTGATCACTGATTCTGTCCCGAGGAAGTGCCTGTCTGTGCTGCAGCCCCTCGGATTTATGGGGTTTGCAGTAATCAGGACGCAGGTAATAGAAAACAGGCTTTGTTAGGTGATGAGCAATCCCTTCAGTGCAGACTCAGACACCTGGGATTTGTTTTGGAGGAGAAAAGCCAGCCAGAAAACTGTTTGGGAAATTAGTAGGGCACCTTGAAATTCCATCTGGAAGCCCTCTGAGGTTTAATCTTTTACAGTCAAGGAACATCTCTTTGTGGCTAAGGAGCCTTTAAGGCTGGGAAGTTCTTGTTCTGTATCAGTGCAACTCACGTGCTGCTCTTATGTGGTTTTCGTTCTGACTGACAGGAGAAATGGGAAAAATATGGAAAATGAAGAATGAATCAAAGTTTGAATGAATCAAAGTTTCCATCAAGCTCAGCTTTGCTTCAGAGTTGGCATAAAAGGCCTGGAGACTTAAAAATTAGCTGTGAGGAATGTCATACGAACTGTGAGTGTGAGGCGCCTATAGATTTGGACCTAGATGTTGTTTATTTTGGTAAGGATTTTGTTTAAAAGACCTTGAGTGCATAAACTTGGCTTTTTCCCCTACAATTCTTCAATTCTTTCATCATCCCATTGACACTGGAGGAGTTCTGAGAGCAGGGTTGGATGGGAGAGATTTGTTGGTAAAAGGAAAAACATTTCTTAGAGAAACTTCTTTCCAACGATGAGGCTGCGTTTGCTGCTGCCTCATCCCATCTGTGTTCACTGTGAACTAGAGCAACACCCCTTGGAGAGGGAGGGTGGCACTCACAACTTCCACCCAGAGAGATTATGCCTGTTCTTCATTACCTCAAACTGGGGAGTTTTTAATTTAAATTTCATTTTAATTTCAGTCTCAGGAAGGAGCACACAGAAGCTGGAGGTGCCTAAGGAGGTCGCACTGAGAGCATCTTTGGAGCAGGGTGTGTGTCCTCCAGCTGCTGTGGGCTGGATTATTACCCTGGCACAAAAATATTCACTCAAAATTCCTGGTATTTCCATTGTAGCCCAGGAATGAACTCTGCTAATTATTGGGATGAAGGAAGCTGTTTAATATTCTGTTTATTACCCTTGTGCCGGGCCTGCCTTGTCCCATCGGAGCCCTGGGGATGCTGCTGCAATGCCAAAAATATTCCCTGTGCTTGATTTCCCTCCATCCTCAGCCTCCTTCCTCTGCCTGTGGATCTCCCTCCACATGCTGCTGTCCCTCGTGTCCCTCCCTTCCCCTTTTCCTTTCCCAGCAGGACAAACGCGAAAGGAGCGTGAGCAAATCCTCACCTTGCATTGCACCAGCAAAACAAATCCCATCTGGGGCAAGCCCTTCCTGCATGTTATCTCAGGGTTTCAGTCCTTTGGTTTGGCTCCTGAACGTGATCCCAGCTCAGGTTTTGGCAGCACAGCCGAGAGAGATTCCTGCTTGTGGTTATCCCTGGAAAGCAGCAGGAATATTTTGTCCAGCATCCACCTCTTCCCAGTATTTTTGGTGACACAGCAATTCCCCAGGGCTCCTGGAGAAGGTAACAATGAGAAGGAGCAGGTTTAGAAGCCTAAGTAGAAATTTTGGAGGCTGTTCTTTGNTGCACAAAATAAAACTGAGGTGCATTTGATTAAGGGATGACTCAGTAGAATCCTAAATTCTCTGAGTGCAGGAACTTGAGCAACTGAGGAGGAATTCTTTGAATCTACAGCACCTATGTGACTGCATTACCTAGAGCAGAAAATAAGGCTGGTTTTGGGTTTTTTTTAAAAAAAAGATGAAACACAAGATTCCAGTTTCTTTTTTTCTGTTGGTTTTTATTGCAGAGATTATTTCCCTTCAAAAGTTNGTGGATCTCCCTCCACATGCTGCTGTCCCTCGTGTCCCTCCCTTCCCCTTTTCCTTTCCCAGCAGGACAAACGCGAAAGGAGCGTGAGCAAATCCTCACCTTGCATTGCACCAGCAAAACAAATCCCATCTGGGCAAGCCCTTCCTGCATGTTATCTCAGGGTTTCAGTTCTTTGGTTTGGCTCCTGAACGTGATCCCAGCTCAGGTTTTGGCAGCACAGCCGAGAGAGATTCCTGCTTGTGGTTATCCCTGGAAAGCAGCAGGAATATTTTGTCCAGCATCCACCTCTTCCCAGTATTTTTGGTGACACAGCAATTCCCCAGGGCTCCTGGAGAAGGTAACAATGAGAAGGAGCAGGTTTAGAAGCCTAAGTAGAAATTTTGGAGGCTGTTCTTTGTGGCTGAATTGTGCTGTGGTTATGACAGTGATGCCAGGATGCTTTTTTGCTTTTTATATATACCCCCTCTATATACTCTTTTATATAACTTTTATGTATTCTTAAGTGCTTTTAGCCCACATACGTCTAATTCCTCAGGTNAGATGAAACACAAGATTCCAGTTTCTTTTTTTCTGTTGGTTTTTATTGCAGAGATTATTTCCCTTCAAAAGTTAGGATTTCCAGGGTATTTAGCATGTCCTTAAACTGGGAAGACTGGTCCCATATTTTCAGCCTAGGCAGCTGTTTTGTGAAAATTGTCTTAACACGCTCCCAAACTTGCAGGATTTTTTTTCTACAAATCATTCAATGAAGCTTTTTAAAAGGATGAGAATCCACATGTTTTGTGAATATGGGGTGAGCCTGGCTCTGGATGTGCTGGATTTAACCAGGTTCATGTGGAGGTGTAGCTGAAAAATCCCTCTTGGGAGCTTTCCTTGTGAAAAATCCCTCTCCAACCTCCCTGTAATCCCCGTTTAGGTGACAAGACCAGCTCGGTCATGGTGTCAACCACCCAAATACCCACAGGACCCTCTCACTGCTGTTCACGTGTACTGATGAGTGAAATGTTCCTCCCATCTCTCCACGGGAGCTCAATGAACCAAAGAGAGATTGGGGAATCCAGGAGTCAGGGAAAATAAACGTCTTTTAGGCATGAAAGGGAAGGATGTTTTATCGCAGGGAAATCTGAGCCAAAAAATCAGCCCAAATTGGCATTGAACTCAAGCAGGATGTTTCAGTGAAATGTTAATTTTAATCACAATGGGAGAAGAGAGTCGAAGGCTTAAGAGTCAAAGAGAAAAAAGGCAAACAAACTGTTGCATAATGGAAATCACTCTGCCATCAAGAAAACATTGGGGTTTTTTAATGTCTGTGTTTGACTTCTGGAGAGAACTTGTGCATAATGAACTCTTTTGCAAGCACAGGACAAGTGGTTCTGGTTTCGTACGAGTTTCCGATGGTAGTTAAGCACCTTTAAAGAACTGCTCACAATTAAAGTGTGAGTGCTTTCTTGAATAGTCTTAATTTCAGCAAGCTTTTCATGCTGGATTAATGAGGAATATTAAAAGGCACTTCATCCTCCCTGGAAGTGCATGTATGGGATAGAAGGCCAGAATCATAAGGGAAGATGAGGAGCTGCAGTCTGAGGAGCCAGAAGAAGGGATTGAACAATTTCTCAAGAGTTACCTCAAAAGCAGCAAAATATGCACATGTTAATAGAAGTTCAGATAATTATCTGCCATTAGCTAATTTGGGGCTCAGTAATTACATAGCTAAAAGTGCAAAAGCTCTGCACATATTTTATGGGGGCCAAACTTAGTGGTAAATTGTTTTTAAGTGGTTTTTCTTTGTGCCAAGTCGAGTGTTCTCATTTTTCTTGGGGGTACCTTGGTGTCTGCTTTGTGGTTTTTTTTCTAGGTGTGGGATTTGGTTTTCGTTTGGTGCTTTCCCTTTGTAATTTTAGTTCACTTCCTCCCTAAATGTTAAACAGATGCTGATGTGAGTGGTAGCCTGGTATGTTAATTACTGCACGTAATGAATCTCAGAAAATGTAATAAAGGCCTAATTGGTGTCAATAAAAGTAACACTGACAAATGCCTGTGCGTGTGATGCAGGCAATGTTCAGCATCACAAAAGCAGGAGAACAAACAACCCCCTCCCTTGGGGAATACCCTGCCTTTGGATTTCCTCGGGAAGCAGGGCTGGATGCTGAATCAGACGGGGAAGAGCAGAAACACAGGTGCTCATCAGCCCTGGTGGCTGCTCCCGTTTGATTTTATTGATATCTGCCCAGAAAAGGTTGTTTGAAGTTCAGGAGAGTTTGAGCTGTGGCAGTGGGATACGGAAACAAAGGGTGGTGGCACTTTGGCTGCTGTATTTCTGTCCTGCTCTAAAAAGGATCTGCCAGGGTGGTGTGCTGGGATTTATAATATTTATATTTATATTTATATTTATAGTTCTAGTTTTAATTTTATATTGTTTATGATTATGTTCATATTATTTATCATATTTATATTCACACAATGCTCAGGGCATTCCCATGCTCTTCTGCTGGCTTTTCTAGGTGTGATTTCCCAGGAAATTGTGTGGAAAAGGCAGACTTGGATGGCTGGTGAAACCCCGAGCTCTGCTCCTGATGAAGTCATGATATTCAGTGGAAACAATTCAACAGAAAACTGTTAAAACTTCATATCATCCTGTTCCTTTCCCCAAACTCAGGGCTTCTGTCCAGCATGGGAAAGGCAGAAACAGCTGAGAAGGAGGATCCAAGACTGAGAAAAGATGGAAAAACACAGCTTTAGGTTATTTTATTGATTTCCTCTCTCCTGGTCTCCAGATCCTTGTGTGCTGACAGGTCCTATTTCCATTGCTTTGCCAAAAAGCCTTTTTTTCAGATGGATTTATCAGCACCCAGCTGCCTGGACTTTCTCACATTCATGCTCATCAGTCCTGGGGTTTGCCAATAACTTAAGCACGAGTAATCAAAGCTAATATAAAAATAAAGTTGTCCCCCATCCCAACATAAATATCAACATAGGTAAATTTTCACTGAAATTAGTCCAAATTTTACTTATTTTATTTTTCCTTTTATCTACCTTTTTCTTTCTACATAATCTTTCCATTTCTCCCATTTCCCTGCCAGTGGAATTCAGCAGGGCTCAAGCAGATTTATTTTGGGTTCACCACTTCCCTCCTGTCTCTTAGACAGAAATTCACAGCCCTTTCCTTCCCCGCTTCTGCCCCTGCTCTAGAGCCTTGTCCTCTACTTACTCTGCTTAATTACACCTGTGACTGATTGAGGGTCCCTTGGGATGTATCTAAACCACACCAAAAAATCCAGAGCTGTGGTTGAAATTTTTATTGCTTTCAGTAATTCATGTCCAGTTAGGAACTGGCTGAGGAATGGAGACTGGGAACAGGTTAAAAATATAATAAAATAAATAAAATATCATAGGATTATTCCTTTCTCCTTTTTTTTGGTTCTCAAGCAATTTTCCAAAATAAATATGTACTTAAATAAGGACTTGTGCATGGAGAGTTTTTCTTTTAAATGTTCATATTTCGCCTTTGCTCTATGATGCAGATAACTAATTTCCTTACAAACGCACAAATTGCTTATCATTTGGGTCTCTAGGTTTTTTCTGTAGCCTTTGCCTACAGAAATATTATTAATGAGCTTTGTATTGTGCATCTGCAGATGTTCCAAGCTCTCTTGGAACGGGGAGTTTTATGGCCCACTAAATCCTCTTGCAAACACTCTCTCCACCACAAAGGTATAAAATCAGAAAACTTAGGTAAATCCATGTAGGCAACCGAAGGAATGTGGTTATTTTAGGTAATATCTTGACTAGAACAGGCACATCCATGCAATAAACCTCCCCTCAGCTTTCCAAAGAGCCTGGGAGGGGTCACAGAACAACGTGTTTATTACTGCCAGAGTCATTGAGCTGCAAAGACACATTCCAAGGCACTCGGGTTGCCACTATCAAATGACATCTTTGATATAAAAATGCAAATTTCACAAGTATCTGTCGACTCTTTGCTATAATTTAATTATCAGGACGAGCACTTCTTGCAGGAGCAGGAGCTGCTCTCAGCACACTGAGAGGGAGGCAATTCCAAACTGCTGCTTCCCAGCTCTGGGGGACTGCTGCTGCCTCTCGCTGTTTGAACAAGTGCTTGGGGTGCTGTTCCCATTCAGAATTGGCCTCAAAACCTGCCGGGAACTGGAGTTTTTCCTCCTCAGGCTTAGCCTGGCTCTAGACCTGCCTAGAACCGTAAATTATGGGCAGTGATGGAACGTGAGAGGCAGGAACAGCTTCAGGGGTGATTTGGAGTTCTTTCCAGAATCAGTCTGAAAGGATGTCATGAATTTAGGGCTCGCCTCACCTCTGCTGGTAACCCTGAGCTTGCTGGAGCTGTCCCTCACCTTGACAGAGGTTCTTTGTCTGCCTCCACACCAAATCTGGAGGTTGTTGTGCACAGCAAATATTTCAGAAAGCTGCTTTGATTTATTTCCAGGGCCCAAAACTTCATTAGGTCGCTAATCCACGACTTTATTCCTCCTCTTAAATCTCCGGCACTACTCACCAGTCACCCATTTCTTCATTTGTATTGCCCAAGTAGGGAAATAATGAAGAATTGATTTTGAAATCAGGAGACATGTAAACACTTAATAAATAAATAAAAACGTATTGAACGATCTCATGCAGGTGAGACTTGGCACGGATTAGCAACGTAACTGATTTGTAACGTGGATTCTGTCACTGCCTTTCCAGATCCAACCACTTGATGAACAAAGTAATTGAGTCCTGGGTACCAATTACGCCTTGTACTAGTCAGGGGATTTTGTAAGGTTTTTTTTTATCATGTATATCCAGTATTTCATCTAGTTTTTGTAGGTTTTTAATACATTTTTAATAGACATTACTTCATCAAATACGGGGCTTGCATTTTAGAACAGAAATACAAAAATGGTGACTATTTGATATATTAAATTACAGCTGCACTTTTTCCAGCTTTCCTCTTCTACTTCCCTGCAAGAGCCACAGGGTTGCTGTTTATAGGGTCAAAGTCACCTGTACTTTTCCTTGTTAATACATTTTTAAGATGGAGTGATTTAAAGTGTGGAGAGGTTTCTGGAGCTCAAATATTTGTCAGGTAGGGAGAAAAAAAAATCCTTTATAATTTGTATTTGTGTTGCTCTGCCATATGCAGTAGATTATGCCCCTGAATGGTTTATGAAATAAAGCCAAACAAGTGGCAATAAAAGTGTGACACACAGAAGGGCCCAAGTGGCACCTGGCAGGAGCTGAGTGACAAAGTAGAATAAATGTGTGACATGTCCCATAAATTTGTGACACTCAGTCAGAATCCGTGTGAGTTACAAAGCACCCGGGGCACAATAAAGTTTAACAGCACCATTTCAATTCCACCCATTTGCTTTAGGATGTTTTATTAGGGGGATATTTCAGCAATAGGTTTTTTGTGCTCTAAATTCACGATTTAAAGTGCGGGGCTTCAGGAAGTATCAAAGGACCGACTCCCTTAGATGTGAAAGATAGTTTTAATCTCCTGGTATTTATAATTTTCTAGTTTTTTTGGCACAGCTGCAACTGGTGCTGAAAGCTTTCCAATGAATAAGTGTCCCCTGGAAGCGAAGGAAAAGTTGTAAACTCCGTGGCCTAGTTTGAGCCTTCTGTGAAATACTGAGCTGGGTGAAGTGGCAAGAAACAAAACAGGGCACCAAGAAACAAAATAGAAATAGAGAAAAAGGCCCAAAGAGAGAGAGGTGTTTTGTTGTGTTTGTTAGGAAAATTAATCCACAAACAGCAGAGGTTTATGTCCAAAAAGGAGACAGAGGAGTCCTGTTACTTTATTGGAATAAAGGCAGAGGCCATGGGGCATTCCCCTGGGATCTCTCAAATTTTTGGAGGGCGCAGCCTTCTTTTTACCCCGATTTCCCGGCCGCATTTCCCTCTCTCTTTCCCCATTGCCTGAGGTACTCCAGAGGTGCAGACTTCCTGGAACACCTAAGACCTAAGGTTCCCTTCTAATGTGTAACCCCCCTGTATTTTTAGTTCTTATTGAATTTTATTATTTTCTCATTGTTTCTTTCATCTCTCAATATCCAATTTCATTTATCAGCAGACCTACAGTTTGTTTGTAGAGACAAATCTCTTTCCATTCACCAATCAGTGGAATCCTTCCCATTGTTCCCCTTTGTCTCTCAGTGCTAATTCCATCTTCCAGCTGGCCCAGAGCTTGTTTGGAAAGACAAGTCTCTCATTCCTTTCACGTTGTAGGAGATGAAAATTGGGTGAAACAAGTGATTTGTGCAATCTGAGGGTGATTGGCGATCAAGGAAAGCAGCAACTGATCTGGTGATGACCCGCCTGAGGAAAAGGCTCCTCAGCCCGGGTGGATGCAGGTCCTGTGGCTGTTTAGAGGAGGGGACGCAGAACTGGCTGTGATTAATCAGCTCCTTCCCCCCTGGAGAAGCTGCAATCAGCTCCTGGAGCCCAGAGATGCACGGGAGGCTCTGGCAGGAACAGCAGGGGAAAGAGTGGCTGAGAAAATAGAAATCAAAAGGAAGGAGGTGATTTAACTTTGGTGAGCGGGAAGTTGATTGGTGCTGAGACAATAAATGCACCCCTGCAGCCAGGGACTGAAATACAGATATTGATGTGCTGCTCTGGAGATGAAACAGGTGGTGAAGGAGGGAGAAAGTGGAGGCTGCAGCAGATTTTATTGCTGTAGAAAGGTTGCTCTGCAACAAACCTCCTGCTGATTTTTGGAGGTCCCCCAAACAGCAAGAAAATGCACCCTGTGAGTGTCCCCACCACAGCTGTACTGACAGGTTCCACAGAGAAACGAAAGCACTGTGTTAAATCTGCTACTGATTTCTTCTGAATGCTTCTCCCATTATTTTCTCAGGTCAGGAGGTGCTCTCACCTGTAGCTGCTGTGGGACATTGACCACATTCCCTGTGCTGGGCTGTTTATTCTGGGGGCTTTAGATAATATTGAGAAGGATTGTTTCAAACATGGTTATGGTTTTTATCCCATTTTAAATGTCTGGAGTCCTGTTTCATCCAAAAATTTGTGTGAAGGCAGGCTGGAATCCCACAGAGAGACTTCACCTGGAAGAATCACAAATCTGACCCAACACTTATCAGTGCTCTAGAGGGAGATTCTGCTTTGCTCCCTTTTAGCAGCACAGTCATTCTCCTCTTCTTCTAGGTCGATTATTCACACAGTGATAGTAAAAATTTTCTTTGGATTGGATGTTGAAATAAGTAGGATGATGTATGAACTAGTTGCATCACCAGGGTGGTGGAATATTGCAGAGGCAGAATTTGGCTCAGTGCCGTTTGTTCTGAGCTGGATGTTCCAGGCACGCAAATGTCTACGCACAATTAAATGCGTGTTTGCCCTCGTTCTGCTGGTGGAACAGCCAAGTGAGGCTTAAATTCTTCCTCTCACAGCACCTTCTTGCCAGTGCAACTAAGCTGAGCTCAAGGAAATGGCTGTAATTAACTCCGTGGACCTGATTGGTTTTAGGTGATGGTGCAGAGCTCTGTCTCAGTGCTCTCTCAGTGGATGCTGATACAAGCTACAAATGCTACCAATTAGAGCTGGTGCTAATTGGGCCCCTTGTCACAGCCAGGACATGATTTCCACTCAATCAGTGACCTGGGTGTTTGAACCCCTCTCCAGGCAAACCCTCTTCAGCCTCTGATGGAGTTTGCTTCGAGTGCAGGGACCACTTTGGCCGAGAACCTGGGACGAAGAGTATTGAGGTGAAGCCTTTGTGTAATCTTCCTCCTTGGGAAGGTTCATAGGGAGATTAAATGACAACATCACAACCTCTGACATTCCTACAAACGCTGAGCCTGGCTGTCAACAGGGAGGGACATTTCCCTGGCAGTGTCTCTGTTGTTTGGGCACTCTGGGTTAGGAAGCAGCTGGGAATCTGTGGGACCAGGGTAACTGTTGGTGTTCCAGGATGATCATTCCTCTGCCATCATCCAGGGTAACTCTTGGTGTTCAGGATGATCATTCCTCTGCCATCATCCAGGGTAACTCTTGGTGCTCCGGGATGATCATTCCTCTGCCATCACCCAGCCTCACCCTCCAGCCCTTTCCCAGGGCAGGGAGAACCACGTCTCACCCTTGCTGCTCAGCCCAGTGGTGCATTTCTGCTGCATTTTAGGAGAAAGACTCGCAAATATTCCCTTTCAAGCTTTAATCTTTCACTTTCTTTCTTACTTTATAACTTCTCTTAATCCCTTTGCCTCCTACTTGCTTTATCCCACCAGATTTTGCATATGTAGGGAGAAAAAAAGCAATTTTCTCCCGCGTGGCTTTCAGATGGGAGTCAGTGGCAGATTTATTGGTGTTTGCCAGCACTCTGTTACCTCTCTTTTATTTATAGTTGTGATCAAATACTGGAGCGGTACCTGGTAACTGAAAGGATATTCAAGCAAATAAATGTCAGCCTTGTTTAGGAAGAGAAATAGCACTGGAAAGAGATTAGATTTGTTCAAATTCACAGACAATATATAGGGGATCCTCATGTGCTTTTTTTTTCTTTTATGGAGTCTGTAAACTTGGAATTCACAAAAGATAAGCCATATACTCTTTGTAAAAATAATTGGTCCATATTTCTAAGCCCTGGTGATTAATAAGTCATGAATCATGTCACAGGTGGGGTTATGCTGCATGCTAAGCACTCACCAGTCATTGATTTCAAACAAGTGTCAGTAATTTATACATAGGGATGGTGATGGGCAGGCAAATATCTTCTAATCTGTTTCCAAGCAAATAACCAATTCTGAAAATTCCATCCCCAAAGAGATTTAATCGTTAGAGCTGATGTAATTTTCATTAGGGGGAGAGGCAGATCTGCAGGCTGTCAGCAGAGCTGAGCTGGTGCTTCTGAATGAGCTTCCCCAGGGACAGGATGTACAGAGGAGAGAAAAGGACAGCAGGAGCAGTTCCTCTCCTCACAGCTGATTTGGGAGAGCAGGAACAAACCATCTGCAGGAATTTCCAAAAGAGATGGAAATGAGGCATTAGGAGAAGAGACAAATGTGGTCAGATTTTTTAGATTTTTTTTAAAATTATTATTAATATTTATTTATTTATTTATTTATTGAAAGAATCAAATAGACCTGGACTATGTAGGGAGGGGGGAGGAGGTGTGCTGGATCGGGGACAAGGGGTGGGAAGGAGATCAGGACAGCATGTGGGATCCCTGTGGATGTAAAGGAGAGAAGGGGAGGAGCAGAAAAGCCTCAGGATAGGAGGAAAATCCAAGCAGAAAAAAGAAACACAATCTGCTGGTTTTTTGGGGGGGAAAACCCCTAGCCCAGATTTCTTGTTATAAGCAAGATGAAGAGCAGGGAAAGGTTTGCAGAACAAGAGCTGGCAAGGATCAGCTGCTCCACAACTCACTGAGGAGTTATTGTGAGCCCCACAGGGAAACAGAGAAGGTTAATGACGAGCTGAGCTAATCTGCTGTTGGAGGTGGAACTGAACTTCAAACCAGCTCAGGAATCCAGGTTTTGCTTGACCTTGCAAGAGGTCTCAAACCCCAAGAGCTTCTCTGCTTCTCCCTACAGTTCTTTCCCTGTTCCGTTTTCCAATTTTTTGGTTTTTGGGCTGTTCCTTCGTCTTGTCCTGCCTTTAAGACTGAGCCCAGTTAATAGCTGGATGTGTTTACAACCCCCAAAACCATCCTGCTGGCCAGAAATCCCACAGGGAACGTGTGCTGGGCTGTGTCCATGGTGCATGTGTGGTGCACTGCCTGGAGATCAGGATTGCCAATTGCAACTTGCACCTTTCCAAAGGCAGCACCAGAGCCTGAGCAAAAGGAGGTTTGCAGAAGTGAAATGGAAAAAAATTCTCAGTCTGAGATTTAAACTTCAAAAAGAAGTCCAAAATTTTCATGGCCTGGCTTTCTCCTCCTTTGCTTTGAGAAGAACCAAAGCATTAAAAGGAGTTATAGAAATATATTAAATAAGTGAAGTTTTCATAGTTTAAAGATTAGTAAATAAAGAATTTTTAAAGCAGGCTTGGAATTCACACGGGGCTTAACAAAAAAAGGATTTATTTGGCAATGGGCGCTGCAAAATAAGAGCTGCTGACTCTTCCTGCTGCCTATTCAAAGGCAATCAGGTCAACAAATATTCATTGCCTCTGTTTCCCCAGCCATAAAATTAGCATGTGAAGCAGAGGAAAGGATGGAGATGATGTCTGAAACTTCAGGAAATGGGCTGGGGAAGAAAGAGCAGCTGCAGGTTGGAATTTTAGCCCTTTCTTGTAGGAGGGAACTGAGAAATAAATACCTGTTGGGCCACCCTCAGCTCGCTCAGGATGAGGATTCACAGGCAGGGAAAGCCTTTGGATGGAAAATTCCCCAGCCCTGCTTCCAGAAATGCTCCCAAAACACTGGGATAAATCAGAGATTTAATGTGCTGCCAAGGAAACCCTGAATTTAAAAAAACCTATGTGCCAGGCAGTTTTAAAAAACTCTTTAAAGCATGAGAAGATAACTGAGCAGATGATCAAAATCTTCTGTTCTATTTGGGTTCACTTTCTTCAGAAAGGAGACAGTGAACAAGAGGCAAAATTACTTTTCAACCACTACTTGCTGTTGGAGAATTTTTTATTGTTAATCTGCACTTTAATTTTTAAATAAAAAAACCCTGTAAAGAACGCAGCCAACAGTGTTGCAAGTAAAAAAATAGGAAATTTTTTAGTTATTTTTCTTACCTTTAGTTAAAATAAATAAAGATGAATTCCTGTAGATATGTCTATGAATGGTTCCAGGACCAGCCTGGAAATTACTGCCCAGAAATTACTGCACAGAACCCCCTGTGTTTCACTGTAAAGATGCATTTAAAATCAATTCAGGAAGATTAAAGTTGGCAACTTTGCAATAAGCTGATTTTTTGTCTCTTTCAAGTTTCTCTCTTTTAAGGCATGATAGATCCAACTCTGGGCTTGGAGCCTTCGAGCCCTTTTCTGTCTTTTCCATTTTAAGTGGTGTTTATTTTGAAAGGTGCAATCATCCCACCACGTGCTTCCTCGTGTGAGTTAAAATCAGTGGCTGATACAATCTCTGCTGAAAGCTGGAAATGAAGCTGCTGCTGGCAGCTACTGAGGGGATTTTGTGAGGGTTCTCTCTGGCAGAGAACCTGTTCTTTTCTTTTCAGATGTCTGGAGTTTTGTCCCTACAACAGACATGGAAAATAAGTTTTAGGGGCCTTGAGCTGTTGATGGGAAGTTTGCACTTCAGTGCCTTGTTTTGATGTCACCTCTGAATTCAGAAGTGTGGTGAGTCCTGAGACTTCTGCAGGGGAGACCTTGGGGGTTTTCCACATGGGAAGCTGCTCCTTTGGAAATCCAAGATTCGGGAGATGATGGTTGTGTTCACTTTAAATAAATAGGAATCTGGAAAGAAGATTCTTTCTAGTGGCATTGACAGAGTTTAGGAGTAATTTAAGAGGCTTCCCGGCAGACTCCCAAGCTGATTGTTAAAAAAGAAGTAATAATTCCTTACTCTGCTCATGGAATATTCATGATTTTCATGGCTGGGTCCTTCAGCTCTTGCTCTGCTGGACATTACTCGAGATGTGAATTTCCATCTCTCCTGGATCATAAAAGGATTTGGATTAAGCCCTCCAGGAGAGTTTGGCAGACTCAGGGCTGTCCATACCACCAGGTGTTCAACCAACAGCAAAATATCCCTTCTAATGTCCCACAGCCTCTTCTGGGGAGAATTAGTGGGTGGGAAAAGGGTCATTGGGGCTGCCTGGGAGTAAAATGGAGATGGATTTCTTCAAGGCAATGAGGGACTCTCTGGGAAGGGCCATCCCCAAAGTCTCAGCACAAAAATCACGCTGAGCATTGAACACAGCTCTGTTTTATTGGCCGCCTTTAATAAAAATATTTTTTAAAATTTAAAAAAATCAAAACACCTGTCAGGTATTTTAAGGACACTTGGAATGGAAAATTGCAGCTGGTCAGATCCTGAATTTCTGCCTCCAGTCTAGCCATGGAAACTGCAATGATAAAATCAGCTGAGCCACAAAGAGAAATAAAATAAAATCAGCAGGGCCACAAAGCCAGACAAAACAAATGGATATTTTACAGGATGTAAACTATTATGAAATGACTTTTAATTTCTCTGCCTACTCTGGCAAGTTGCCATCTGTGAGCAAACATATTGATTAATTATTTTCGGTGACATAAGAAAAGGGTGAAGGGCCAGGTTTCAGATAATGACATCAGCAATAGCATAGAGTGATGGCAACTTCCTTGGCAGGTGGAGAAGTAAAATTAATCTCCTCTGCCAAGCTGGACTGCATAAATAAAGAATGAATTTTTAAAAATGTATTGATTCCCTGTGGATTTCTTGCCAAGGAGATGCTCACATCAGCTTATCTGAATTAAAACTGGGCATCAGGGGAGGAACCCCACATCAATACCTCAGTTTGCACAGCACAACCTGCATTAAGTAATGAGTCAGATTCATGGTTGTGTATTTTCCTTCCAGGAAGGCCCCTGCACCCAATGGATATTTCCTCTGGAATATTTGAAAATCAGATATTTGAGGACCACCTGCTTCTGGCAGCTCTTGTCCAGCTGTTGGTGCCACATTCAGTGGATAATATTTGGTTGTGGGTCCTGGTTTAGGGTTGCAGAAGTGAAAAGGAATCCACCAAAATCCCATCATCCTTTCACTGGTGTGGGAACTGACCTAAAACATTGCTCCTGTTGATGGAATACAGGAGGATGGGATGTACCAGTAGGGATTGAAACAATGGCATCAGTTTTTAACTGCATGAACCTGGGGGGAAAACCCTTCAGAAACTTCTTCTCTTTGTCTTTTTGGTCTGTTTGTGTTTGTACAGCTCCTGGTGCAATGCAGCCACCAACTGAAAAGGCTCCTGTGTCCAGGTAACAATTGAAAGGCAAGACTATTAAATATTAAAATACTAACTCAAATATTCCAGTCAAGCAAACATCTTAATTTAAAGAGAGTGAATATTCCCATTTTCCTCCAGGAGGACTAATTGAAAACGTGAAGTTATGAACAACAATTTTTTTTTCCCCTGAAAGTCTAGACAGTAACAGAATTAACTCCTAAAGATAAAGATCTGAAGATCAAGAGAAATGTTTTATTTCATTTCAGCCCGCTGCTGATCAGGAACAGGAAGCATTACCCCCCACCAACAGGGCTTTGTGTTTAAGTGCAAAGCCATCAGGAGGAACAAATTTACAGGATGTTCCTTAGTGATGCTGCAAGAGTCATTCAGATGCTGCCTTTGACTCCTTGCCCCATTTCCTTTCCAGCATGTGATTTTTAAAGAAAAGCAAAGCAATTTGCCCTTTTTGGATCATCAGCAATGAAGCAGTGAATTCTTTACCGGGAGTTAAAGCCAAGCTGCAGGAGTGCAGCTCGGAGTTGTAGCTGCTCACTGATGCCTGCTAAATTGGATAATGGTTTTCAGCTTCCTTTCATTGTTACAGCTGTTGGCTTCAATCTGGTTTGGTGGTTTGATTAAAATAACATTATTTCTCTAACTTGGCAGTTGCCTGGTGTTGGATGACACGAACTCATCTTTTTTTTCTAAGGAGAGTCAAGGATCTGCTCAAGAGGAAATCACCAACACACCCAGAAAACTGATACAGCAGGGCAACAAAATCAAATATAGGACTTGAAAAACTTCACACAGAAAATCAATGGAGAAGGAAACCCTCAGTGGTTTGTGCTGTTTTTAACCCCTTCACCCAACCTGACCCCTTTTCCATGCTCAAGTCTCTTCCCACAGGAAGGGAGGACAATTTGCCACGGTGCCACTGTCACCAGGCACCAGTTTAGAAATGCCACACCCCTAAATCTCCTGGAATTATTTGAGAATTTTAAAAAATGCTCTAAAGAGACTGACAGCAAACTGAGGTAAACTCTCGTGTGTTAATCTCTAGAAAAACTAAAGAGCAACTCACAGAAGTGCAAACAAAGATGAAAAACTCTTCTCCAAAGACCAGGGGCAATTATTTTGTCTTTGTGGGAGGCATCAGTTGCCTTTGTGCCGACGGAAATGTGCCAGAGAAAGGAAAGTTGGGCAAAGGAAGAAATACTCTTCCCATTTTATGGCCAGGGAGTTTTAGCACAGGCACTTGACAGAACTTCCACAGGCTCATCTCAGAGCAGTCAGGATGGGAATTCAGATTTAGTTCCAATAAGCAGCTTTTATCACGAGACTGTTTTTCTTCCTTTTATAACTTGTACTTGTAGCATCTACATAAATAACCAATAAGCCTTTAAAAATGGGATCCCTCTTCTTCTTCTGTTCCATTTCCAATTCTCAGCCTGGTTACATTGGCCAGTTTATTATCTCAAATGTTTACTTTCCACTATAAATGGAAATGACTTTTTCCCCTTCTTCTTCATGTTTCATGGTCATAATATCCTCCAGTGTTCCATTATCTCTCGGTTCCTATGATAGATCAAAATCTTATGGACTCACTATTTTGTAATAAATTAAATTGACTGTAATAGAAAACTTAAGTAGCTGTAATGGGTTTTTATAAGTAATGGGTAAACTGGATTTTCTGTAGTTGAAATGGATTTCTAAATAATTTATCATCCTATGTAAATTCGTGTAAGAATGCAAGGAGTGAGAGTGGGAAAATCACAATCCAGTGCCATGCTGGAGAGATTGTGTATTTATAGGGACATTGTTCATTAATTTTTGAGAACAGAGCTATTATTTATCAGGCCCATTCTTGCTTCCATGCTGGTTACACTGCAGTCACATAAGGCCTCTAAAATCATGCTGGAAAAGGGGAAAATGTCAGGGAAATTTGGATCCAATGATGCCTTAAGCATCGATGGAGATAAAAATCTCTTTTAAATTTATGCCAATTGTCAGGGAGAAAATAGGTTTACCTATAGTGGGAATTTGAGGAGCCTTCTAAAATATTCCAAGCGGAAAGGTTTTGTTGGAGTTCTCGTGCTTCAATTACAGTTTCAACATCACTCTTTGTTGCTCTCATATTTCACCAGAGCAGAAGTATTGATCAGAGCACAGAAAGTATTTGTGATTCATCTCCAGCTGCACTTTTGTGCCTGTGGTTTGTGTTTAAGTTTGATGACAAACATTTTGACACCGAGCTGATGAGCTGGCTGATAAATACCTGCTCCTCTGCATGCAAAATGTCATAAACTCAGCGCGCAGAATTCCCTGCTTTCCCATTCCTTTGCTGCAAAAAGAGGTGGGGGGAAGGTTTCTTTGCTGCTCTTGGACTTGCAGGAATGGGGCCTCTGATGGACAGCAGAATAATGGGATGGAAAGTGGGATTTGGGGTGAGAGACACAAATTGCTCCTTGCTTTGCATGTCCTGAGCCCCCTGAGTTCTGCTTCAGGCTTGGAATTAAGGTGAAAATCTGCTGTGGAAGTTCCCACCTTAACTGCAGAATAGAAAACACACAGAATGTGTTGTTCCTTTAGCTTGGGCTCTGAATTGCCTTTATCAAAGCACACCTGGCACGCACAGGAGTGACATCTCCAATGGGATCAGCCTCCAGAGGACCCTTTCTCCCTGGAAGTGCCAGAGATTTCATGGAATTGCTTTACTCTGCCCCATTTTGGGGCTTGAACAGGACATGTGGGGTGGGAACAGGAGCTCTGGTGGGTAATGAGTGGCTGAACTGAGCCCTCCTGCAGTTGCTGGTGGCTCTCAGAGGACAAATGTGTCACAAGGGCAGTGTTTCATTCCTTTGGCAAGCTTGAACAGGGAGGAGAAGAGAACCCAGCTTTGCAATTCAAATTTCATATTTTTATTGTTTCCTATTCTGGTTTTCCTGTCCTTTCTCCTATTCTGAATCCTCTGTTCTTTCTTCTCTCACAAACAGTGCATTGGCAGAATTTTTTGGCTCAGTGTGGTGAGACTCATCCCTCTTTGCTTTGCTCCTTGTCCATTCCACGCCTCTGCCCTGCTCCCTGACTTCAGTAGAGATGAAATTCCTCCTCATGCCAGAAAATCTCTGTGTGCCTGAGGAGGGGACCTGTTGTCACTGTTGTTGTGGGGACAGAGAGAGAACAAACAGTGACTCGGTCCAGGAAGCAAGGAGAAGAAGCCTTTATTTAATCATATACAGCTCGTTTTATACCTTTGTATTCTTGCATGGTGTAAGGTCATTGGACCTCTGGCCATCCACCTCCCAGGGTGATTGGTCAATTCTCACAACACCCATTTCAAAATATTTCTCTAGTCAGGATCATAACAATACACAGGTGCAAGATAGAAAGAACAGTTTACAGAAAACCATAATATTGTTTTGAATAGTTTGCATGGGAAAGACAGAGCTCTCATGAAATGCTGCAGCCTCACAAAATGCTGCAGAAAGCTGGAAAATTTCTCTGCTGAAAGCTTTTCAGCATCGACAACCCGTCAGACACGTCCTGGCACCAGAGCTTTGGATGATCTTTTGTTATTGCGATGGTCAGCGCTGCCCATGGCGAGTGCCAGCCTCCATATCTGTGACAGGGGCAGCTCAGATCCATCAGTGCCCTCAGCTCAGCTGTCACACAGCCCAACAGGGCCCTGCTGCTCTGGGAAATCCTTCAGCCCACAGCATTCCCGGGACGGGTTTGTGCTCATCCCACACTTTTACAGCAGGCACAGGAAAATCTGGGGACCAGAAACACCCAAGGGCAAAACACCAAGCCAGGAAACCTCTGGGTTTTATTTGGATGTCTTTGAATCAGGGGTGCCTTTCAGTGGCTTTACACAGACACCTCTCAATACCAAGTAGTACCAAGTAAAGAAGTAATTAATGCACTGAAAATAATCAGTATTGAAAACCTCACTGCATGTAAAAAGTGACACAGAATATGGAGGAGAGTGAATGAACAGTAAGTTTAAATGTGATTTTTTTTTAAAACCCATTTCATTTACTTGATGCTGTGTTGTTGGTTGATTCTGGGCTCATTAACTTACACACAAATCAGCTTTTTGCCTCATATAGACTGTGTGCTTAATGAATATTCTAAACTGGTGTTTTATTAATGCACCGCCTTAATTAGTGGGTAGAAAAGAGTCCAAACACCTTTAAATTGTGTGATTTCCAGGGCAGCATGAGAGAAGCAGAAGGTAACAGTGAATTTCTAATTCCCTTCAGAAAATAAAAATCCAAAGTAATGGCTGCAGCTATTTGTGTTGGCCATAAAAATTGATATAACATGTGGTAAACCTCCTATTGGGTATTATTACAAATGATTGATTCCTCTCTCCTCCTCCAGTTTAGATGGTGCAGTTCTTACTGTACAAACAACTCATGAAAATCAACATGTTTTACAAGTAAATAATTTACAGCCACTCTGCAGAACATGGAATAATATTTTACGTTAAGTGACATTAATTAGGGTGGAAATATTCACATGGCAAAGGGCTGGGAGATGGCTGCTGCAAAGGAAATTCTCTTCCTTGCAGTCTAAATGCAAATCAGAAGCTTGGAGAGTCACGACCACATTGCTCTGGAGGGAGAAATAATTCCCATTAAGTACCAGCTCTGAAATAACTCCAAGGTTTGGGGAATGTGAGCCAAATTCAAGGCAGTGACAGTCTCAGGCACTGCTGTCTTTGAAGGTTTTAGATGTGTTTTAGATCTCTTTTAATTAGAGGTGAGATTTATCTCATAGTTTTGGGTTTTCATCCCATAAACCCATGGTTATCCTCAGCCACAACAGCAAACCAAGTGTCTGGGCAGGATTGGTGTCACAGACCTGGGATTTCAGGGTCAGTGCAGAGACTGTGGTTTGAAAATGTACGCTAGAACCACTCATGAATTCCTGAACTTACGCTGCTCAAAACTTCTATCTGAAGTGTGTTTCTTCAGAAGGAATTGGTGATTGATCATCCACCACCTTCCAACCACCGTCCAAAAGTGCAGTGTTAGGAAAAAAATCACCAAATCAGGGAATGGTTTGGGTGGGGAGGGACCTTAAAGCCCATCCAGTGCCACCCCTGCCATGGGCAGGGACACCTCCCACTGTCCCAGGCTGCTCCAAGCCCCATCCAACCTGGCCTGGGACACTTCCAGGGATCCAGGGGCAGCCCCAGCTCCTCTGGGCAATCAATCTGTACCTTTTGGCAGCTCAAAAAGGGACTGGAATTTAAAAATCTAGCCTGTAAACTGAGACACGCGAGGTGGACTTTGTTGATATCTTGCAAATTCTCAGAGATTTGGGGTTTTTTTAAGTTTTATCCTTGCTGCAGAATGAAGAATTCTCAAAGTCCATCCCATGTAGTGAAAACCAAGCCCAAACCTGTAGATCAAGTCCTCCTCATCTTAAATCAGTGCAATTCTGTCACCTCCAGAGGTTGCCCAGGCTTGTGCAGGAGAGGCTGGGACTACGTGTATCCCATTTCTCTGTTCTGACACACGGCCCAAAATGAACAGGCCATTTGTCTGCTGGGCTGGATTAAAAACAGATATTTAATAAATATTTTCTCCTTTGAATTGCAACCAGCTTGATAGAATTGTTCTGCTTTTGCAGTATGAATCTGCTGAGAGCTGTGAGCTGCAATGGGCTCTGTGTGTGTGGAATAAACACCTGGAATAAAAGGGTGTGTGGAAGGGAAATAAAACCTGATGACCAGGCTTGTTGCACCTCTATAAATGCCGTGCACCTCCATAAAAAGTGATTTCAGTGTCCTGAGTAGCAGTGCCTCAGTGCAGCATTTCTGCTCCAGAAAACTCTAGATTAAGGCACATCCTGACCTGGATCCAAGCAAGTGGGAGATGGTTTTATACCTGCTGAGGTATCATAGAACCTGTATAAAAATGTCTATATAAATGTAAAATAATAAATCATTAAAATTGAGAGAAACTTAGAGGGAAAAATTAATAAGGGGGAAAGAGATCTGGCTTTGGATTTGGGTTCCCTGGTTTGGGAAGGAATGACCCATTTGGAGCAGGAAGCTTTGCTGAGCTCCTTAATTTCACAACAGGTTCCTTAAAAACCGACCCACCTGGAGTTTGAGCTGCTGATAAAAAGGTCTGGGCTCCAAATTTGATGGGCAAATTGATTTTGGTTTTTTGTACCCTGATAAATGCTTTTGAAGTGGTTGATAGCAGGCATATGGAAGATGTGCTCCAAAATTTGGAGAATTTAATTTTTACAAACTTCACATTTCAGTATTTGAAGTACAAAAAATCTGAGTATAAACCTTACTTTTTATGTGGTGATTTGTTCTATTTTGGAGTTAATTTTCTATCTAATCAAGCAATATTATCCTCTGAATCATCATTTGGAAAACTGTGAAAAAGGGCTTTTTCCTGACTTCTTTTCACCCTCACTTTCACCAAGTTCTAACTATTTAGAACAAATAAACACAATTACCTATAATAAAACTGATATGCCATTGCTGGAGAACAGAAGAATTCCTTCCCTGGAAATAGGGAAGAATATTGCTGCCATGTAATTTTCTTCCAGACATTGTGAATGATCTGGATGATTTACTTTGGGATTTCCTTGCTCTTTAAATCTCACTCAAAACCAGATTTTACATATTAGACACAAATTAAGCTCTAATATCTTGAAAATAAACAGAAATTAGGGGAAAAAACCCAAATATGGCTGCTGCTAATTGCAGTTAAATATCCTCCTACGTTGGCACTTCATGATTGGGATCTGCTGTGTTTGTACATTGGGATGTTTGAAATGAAATGTTCACACTCCCTGTAGGAGTAATTTATATTATAAATAATTGTATCCAATATCTGCTGGTATTAGAATAATATTAAGGAACTGTTTTATTCCCTGACATTCTACAGGAGCTTCTCTGCTCAGGTAAATGTGAGGGGGTGTTTTGGAAAGCAGGGAAATGTTTCTTTTGGGATGATGGAAATGGTGGAAATTTAATTGTGACCCTTTGTGCCAATTCTTCAGATTCTTCTGTGCTGCATGATTTGAGGTCAGTGGCAAGGCATTGAAAAAACCACAAATGTTTAAATTTAAATCTTTAACTTGGAAATATTAAACATGGATATATTGGTGTGCTTGGAATATTTGCCATGTACAAGGCAATTAGACTTAAGTGCTTTAAAGTTTAAATTGTCTTTAATGAGTTGCTCCATCATTATGTTCATAAAAGTATTTCTAGAATACATAGATTATTCGTTATCTAATATTGCTCTGAGCAACCTGGGCTGGTGGAGGTGTCCCTGCCCATGGAATGGGATGAGCTCTAAGGTCCCTTCCATCCCAAACCATTCCATGATTCTGGAACATCTCTTTTTTTGCAAAGCCATAAACACAAACTATCACAGCTGATGCCATTTCAGCCCTGCTACGAATTCCCTGCTGCCTTCCTGCCAAAGAAAATGGTATAAAAGCAGTAAGTTAATGCTAAAAAACCCCAACCAACCAAACAGCAGAAAATGCTGTTTAAATAATTGATGGAAAGAAAAGTTGAGGGGTCCTAAGCTTTGCACAGTTCCACAGATCAGTGAAAAGCCATTGCAGTGCAATATATCAGGATAAAAGCATGTGCACCCTTCCCATGGCTATAAATAACTTCACAAGGTTCGAGGTGGTGAAGAATAGTATGAAAAAAAACCTTCTGTAATCTCCTGAAGTGTGAAAATTAATCACTCATAAGCATTTGACAATGTGGGCTCCTTAGGCAGAGCTGGGAACTTCACCTGGCAGTGAAACTTTTATTGATTTTCAATGTGCAATTTGTATTTTGGGGATGCTTGTTCAGCCTTTGCAGCGAGTTCACCAGGTATTTTCATGGACGAAACGAAACTCAGACTGATGATGCTGAACCTCTCAGCTTAGGGCCCTTCTGTGCTGCTGGGTTTGGGATATTTGGGAACACATTTGGGAGTTTATTCCTTCCCATCCCCACCCTCCTTTGCTGTCGTGGTTCAGGGGCTCTGAAGCGTCCTGGAAAATCAGCAGTTCAGCCTGGCACTGTGTAAAGGGAAATCAGGATGCCAATCAGCTGGGACAAAAGCACTCTGGCTAATTATCTTCCAGCTCTCCATTGCCATTTGCTACCCTAGAATGCAAAAAGATGAACTGCACAGAATCCCTTTTGTACCACAGGATCCCTGGACAGCAGATTAAGCTCCGTGGTTCTCGCTGTGTCTGTGCATCTGAGTTGCTTAAACATTTCCCTGCAATCCTCCACCCTAAAATCAATAATAATACTTTTTTTTTTGGTGATTTAATTTTTTTTTTTAATAATTTCTTTCAAGGTAAAAATGACACTTCAGACATCTCTGATTTTGTTTGGATAGGTTGGATCATTTCCCTTTTTCGATCTCTCCTATTTGATAGTTTTATCTGCATCCATTCCTGTTTCTGTGCTGGTTTTTGGTCCTCAGGTTTCATGAACTGCATGAAATCCAGAGGAAAGTGTCTGTGCATTTCCCATCCTCTGCAGCTTGTATTTAATACAGATGAAAACACCCTTATTCTGATTATACTCGATGTTAAAAGATGGGTTGGGTTTAGGATCTGGGCACTAAATTGGCATTGGATTCAGGAGAGGAAGCCAGAGCTTTCCTACAGGGTTTCTGTGTAATACCAACAAACCAACCAGACGCAGATTTTTAAAAAATTTAAAACTCTCAGCTGTGAATATTGCACTGAAATTCTCTCTCTCTGGGTTTCTTAAAACCTAGAGTTTGGTTTCTCTGGGTTTTCTTTCTTTCTTTCTTAAGAGACAAAAGGACGCAGCCTTAATTTCTCAATGTCTTTGACATTTTCTGCCCACTATTCCTAAATGTGCAGAAATATCCTCATGACATCACAGACCAATGAGTGATCAGAAATTTTAAGTATTTTTAAGTCTATAAGAGCTGTGGGGGAAGCTCTGTTGGGCATAAGGTGAGATATTCAGTTCAAAATCCAACATCAGAGTTTGCTGGCAGCAGAAACTTTTTATTTATTCCAAAAAGATGAAGACAAATTAAAGAGGATGGAAATGAATTAATGGATACTTTGCTACATCAGCATGTGGACAGCCTGGTTTCTGTGCAGGGAAAATGAGATATTTTGGTCCTTCAGGTTTCAGGTCTCTGTGCCATTCCTGACTGTGGCACCTGGGTGAAACCACCCAGGCTTGGCTTGCCTGGCAAAGTCTTTGTCTGAACACTTGCTAAAGTCTGAGTAACCCCCAGAACACTCCTGGGTGTTCCTGCCTCTTTCCAGTGTCCTTCCCTTTGCAAACAGAGCATCTCCCATCCAGGACACTCCTTTTTCTCCTTGTGAACACAGAGATAACGTTTTATTGTTGTAAAATCATCGCTTTTGGGGCCAAAAGCACCTTCAGATCTTCCCTTGGTGTTTTGACAAAACCAATCAAAGCAGCATTTTATGGCATGGAAAAAAAAAACAAACCAGGAGAGAAGATGTCTCGTTTTTCTCATTCTTCTCCTCTTTCTGCCAGCATGAAAATCTGTTCCTCAGCTTTGTGTCTCCTTGCCCCCACTAATGACCTTCCTTTCCCTGCCAGCTCCAGAATCCTGACAGCTCGTTAGAACAACGAGAGGCTTTGCATGATCAGAGCGATAATTCCCGAACCACTCTGCAGCTGAAAGTAACTTCAGGAGCATTATTTATTCAAATTACAGGCATGAAGGACCACATGGGAAATATGGAAGAGTGCCTCCTGTAAATGACAGCTTAGGGAGAATTTCCAATTGCACGAGACAGCTGTATCCCGAAACTTAATCTAATTACTGGAGTGTGGTGAGAAATGTCACCCTGAATCAAAGTGATCCCATCCTCTGCGTTCATGGTGAGTTCTGACTTACATATGGCCACGTTTGGGATAACCTTTAAATCCAAATTCCAGCTTGGGGCTGATGTCATGCCTTTGGAATCGGGGGAGTTTGGGCACGAGGAGTTTCACCCTTGTTGGAGCAGAACAGCTGCACAAAGTTCAGAGCAGCCCTTGCCTGGGCCTTATGGGATGTATGCTCCCTTCCCAGCAGGCAGAACCACAGAAACCCTCGGTGTGTTTCCCTTTTCCAAACCCCATCTCTCAAAATGTTTTTGAGTTGTGCTTCAGGACTGCGAAAGAGAGGGAGAGGACTCGCCGAGCTCTGCTCTGCCACCCCCATATGCTTCTTTCTGTTTTGCTGCACATGAACAGCCCTCTGATGACTTGAAATGTTGAGTTTCTGGAAGGGCCCTCGTTTTCAGCTGCTGGTGTGTGCCAACAAATCTGAATATTCAATCAGATGGAAAGCAGCAGCTCGAAAACATGCAATCTGCTCTGGGCTGGGATGCACAGCTGCCCGGGCTGGGATGCACATCCTTGGCTGCCACCGAGGCTGTCTGGGAGAACAAAGGAGCATGTTTTGAAAGCTCAGAACATTTTCTGTTTGGGTTTTTTCCTCCCCTCACTTGTGAAGTGCTGAATTGGCTGTGCTGAAGCCAACAGGTTCTTGGTTTTCCATGAAAACAGATTTAACAGGAGGTAGAAATGCTGGATTTGCTCACCCTGTTGAGCCAAGGTGTTCCCAGCCCTTGGTACTGACAGCACCTTTCCTCCTGAGAAACACAAATATAATTGACTTTCTGTAGCTGCTGGCTTCCCAGCAAATTCAGGGAGTCAAGGACATGCTCAACAGTTCAAGGGCTGATCTGGTGGTTGTAGTCAGGTGGGGGTCGGTCTCTTTTTCCAGGCAACAACTGACAGAAGAAGAGGACACAGTCTTAAGCTACACCAAGGAAAATATAGGTTGGACATTAGGAAAAAATTTTTTACAGAAAGAGTGATAAAATATTGGAATGGTCTACCCGGGGAGGTGGTGGAATCAGCATCCCTGGACGTGTTTAAAAAGAGATTGGATGTGGCGCTGGGTGCCATGGTTTAGTTTAGTTGAGGTGTTGGGGCATGGGTTGGATTCGATGATCTTGAAGGTCTTTTCCAACCCTGTGATTTTGTGATTCTGTGTGATTCTGTGATCTCAGAGACACCAATCAAGCAGGAATTGTGTCAGTGCAGAACACGGGGACCCATTTCTGCCAAAAACAGGTAAGACTGGCAGGGCCTGCTGCTTGCCTGGGACAAGCCCCAGCCAGCTCTTTGATGAGAAAAGGGTTTGAGAATAACATTTGTGTGCAGCAAGGAGTAGCAGACCTGCAATTCAAGATGCTGAGGAAGCCTGTGGGCCAGCCTGGTGGTTTTTAATCAAAGCATCCTTGAAAAATGGAATAGGGACAGATGTGTGTGCTCAGACTGCACCCAGGGTTGATGATTTCTGGGGCTTGGTGCTGCTCAGCAAAGCTCCAGTGGCTGCTGCAGGTGCCTCTTGTATAACTAAATTGTTCACGTGGAAAAAGAACTCTGTAGAAATATCTTATGTTCTGATTTTTTAAAACAATACCTGGATTTCTGCAACGTTTTGAATAGCCAGCCCAAAGACCCCTCTTCCCTGGACAGATCTGGGTCACACAAGGGAGTGAGGTGACCCTGCTGATTCAAGGCTTCCCCTGTTCATCATTCCTGCTGTAATGACTTGTCCACTTATTGCAAACCGTGGGATGTGCTTTTGCTGATGGGAATTGATACCAACGACAAAGCTGAGTCCTAGGAAGTGCCAGAAACCAGATTCTAGTTTTTTAACCTCAACTTGATGAGAGACAGACCTTGCAGATGTACAGATAAGAGGCAACATGGAAAATCTCTCCCAGTTGATTTCAGGGGGGAAGGAGCCCAGAAAACCCCGAGACCTTGAAGTTACTGATTCAATCCCAGATCTGAAATTCCAGGAGGGTTGGCACAGCTTCTCAGCCCAGAAACTCCTCACCTCATTCCCATCTCCTCATTCAGCTGGAATGGCCCATCCAAGCCGTGTCTGATTTCGGTTGTAAAGGTATAAATCTGTTCAGGTTTGGGGAAACAGTCCCTGGTCCAGCTGTTGGGGGCTGGGGATTGGTGCCTTTTGCTCAGCTGGATAGAAAACAACCCAAACCCTTGGGTTCTTCCATCCAGGAGGATTTGGAATAGCCCTGCAGAACAGAGGAGTGGGGCAGCCTTGTAAACAGGGTTTCTAAAGGGGTTACAAAGGATTAGGATGAGTTGCTGAGATCTGGGCATCTTTACCAGGCCTCTTGCTGGCAGACGGTTTATTGGTGCAGAAAATCTTCTATGGAACCAACAGATTTTTCCAGAGACAGCAGGGAAATTCCTTTTACAAGCACCAAACCAGGCTGTTTTGTTATAATCTCATTGTAAAAGGCTGCTGGTGGCTCTTTAATAACCCCCAGGTCCCTTCTCAAGGGGTGACACTGCTGAAGGAAGTGTTACAGCTCTCAGGGACTCCTTCCCAGAGACTTTCCAGAGATAATTACCTCAGCAGGAATCGAATCCAAACAAATGCACTTTCCCCCTTGTTTCAGCAGCTTCAGAGCCCACACTTGCCTCCCTCTCTTTTGACAAGTACATTTCTTCCTGGTTTTTTAGAGCCATTAAAACAATTAGGGTTTGATTCATAAGATCTCTCCACCCACTTCAAGGTAATTGCAAGAGCCCCACTGAGTTAAACTGGAGCTGCAGCTTCATCCAGGAAACAATTGTTGGATGGGCTGAATTATCCCCACTTTCTCAAATCACTAAAACTGGGGGTCCCAGACAAGCACTCTGAGATTAAATCTACCTCATCTGGCGTTAGGCATTAATTCAGTCAGCCTTGCTCAAGGCATCAGCTCTGGCTGTGCAGGAGTTGCCTCTCTCGTCATCCGCTGCTACTGAATTCCAGATTCCCAATTTCAGTGAGTTCAGGATTAAGTGGGAATGTAACAGGAAAAAGTTGCCTGCTGCTCTTCACTGAGGTCCTCAAAAACCCAGGGATACCCAAGACCTGACTTGCGTGTGTCTAAAGCTGCAAAGATTCCTTTTCTAAAAGGTTTGTTTTGGATTATTGGGTTCATCTTGCCAGAGTTCTTGGACCTTTTAGTTCTGGTTGTTTTCAGCAACTCTTCATCTCTTTCCTTTGCAAAAAGAAAAACAGAAATCAAATCCTCACTAAATTGTGGGGTTTTTTATTTGCTCCAACAGAGGAGTAGGGTTTTTTCAGATAAAGAGCCCCATCAAGGTTTTAAATCTTTAGATTGCAGTTTTCCATCCAAAGAATTATCCACGTGTTAGGATACTCAAGGAATAAAAATCTGGCAAGTGGGATGTAGCCTAAATGTAAATGAGATTGGTTTCTATTTCTTCTCCCTCCTCTCTCCACTATGACTTAAGCAAATGTTGCAGTTATTTTCCATTACATGATTGTTTTCAGTTTGACCAATGGGAGGGGAAAAAAGCCCACAAACCCAACCTGGAATAGGAATTCTATTTGAGATAAATAACACCATAAAGACGGTGCAAAAAAATAAATGTTACTATTCCATTTAATAGTATGGTATTAAATATATTCCCTTTACTGTGCTGCATAAGTCTTTTGTATATTCTTTATTTACTGACCTCTTCTACCACCTTTTTATTTGTTTGGCGTATGCTTTCAGGTGCCAGTTGTTTATGATCACCCCCTAATTAGAAATTTAAACTTCTCTGCAGCTGCAGTTATGAGTTCAGAAGGGCTCTGCTGATGGAAATTGTCACTGTCACAGGGAAGGCCAATCTTTGGTCTGGGGTTATGGTGAGTGTCAGGAAAATTAATCCACAAACACGAGAGGGTTGTGTCCAAAAAAGGAGACAGAGGAGTCCTGTAACTTTATTGGAATAAAGGGAGAGGCCATGGGGCATTTCCCATGGGGTCTCTCAAACTGTTGGAGGGCGCAGCCTCCTTTTTATCCCAATTTCCCGGCTGCGTTTCCCTCTCTCTTTCCCCATTGCCTGAGGTACTCGAGAGGTACAGACTCCCCGAATCGCCTAATACAGATCCCTTCTAATGTGTAACCCCCCCCCCCTTTTCTTTTCCTATGGAATTTATGGTTCCTCCCATTGTTTCTTTCACCTCTCAGTATCTGCCTTTACCTATCAGCAGACCCACAGTTTGTAAAGGCAAATCTATCTCTTTCCTTTCATGAAGATCTGGCAGGTTTGTGTTTGTACCTTTCTATAGGGTGAAATTAGAAGGGATTCAGGTTTTTTTCTCTACTTCCTTAGGCAGATCCCACAGATACTCCCGTAGTGCACAGGCAGCAGGGGAAGTTCTACAGGAATATATTTTAAATAAAACCTCAAGGAATATCTCTGAGTCGAGTCCTGAGCTGCTCAGCAGCTGTGGAATTGAAGAACAGGGTTTGAATCATTTCTCTGTGACCAACCAGGAACTCAAATCCCACCTTCTGAATCCCATCCATGGAATGGTTTTAAAAGGGACCTTCATGATCATCCAGCTCCAAACCCCCACCATGGGCAGTGACATTTTCCACTGGACCAGGTTGCTCAGAACTATACCCAACCTGTGCTTCCCAGTGTCCCATCCCACAGGAATTGCCCCCATCTCTATTTCCCGTTGTTCTTTGTCTTTTTAGTGGATTGAGCCAAATTTTGGATCCACATTTCATGCTCTAAACTTCTATTATCTCCTGGGCTTTGTGGCCAGCTGGATCTCACTCGAGGTGAGCTGGGGATAAGCAGCTTAACCTGGAGCAGTAATTGAATCAAAGCCAAATTCCCAGGCCCAGAAGGTTCATCCCTACTTAAACAAAGAGATGCAGCAACGCCTCTGGATCTGAGCTGAGGAGGAGTCCTTTGAAATTGAATCCAGCAGGGAGATTGTGTGTCCTTACAACTCATGAGTTTTTCCAGTAAATGTGTTTTTGTCATGACAGCTCATAAAAGTGCTTTAAGGATCAGTCTGGAAGACTTGAGGAGAATAAATCCCTCGTCACCACCTCAGCAGGGCAAGTTTTCGCCTTCAATGGCCACTTTTAGTCATCCTAATTTTCAAGCAGAATTGAATTTATCTCCTAAGGAGATAACAATCTGCATTCTGCCCAGCACCTCTCCCCACAGAAAATCCTGACCTTGATGCCTTTGCATGGAGGTGAAAACTGCAGAGAGAACGAGCAAGGAAAGAGGAATAACTCTGGGATTTTGTATTCCAGCAAGGAAATAGGAACAAGTCTGGGATTCTGTCTCCTAGCAAGGAAATCGGAATAACTCAGGGATTTTGTCTCCTAGCAAACTCAAACCATCCAGTCCCTGCATTCTTTGCTACGTATCTGTGGGGTGTGTTAGAGAAATGTGAAGAAATTTGAAGGGAGCTGTAGACAGCTAAAAATAAAAGAGCTTCACTATTTTCTTACAGATTTCACTACAAGTTAAAAACAAAACACACCCACTGCAGAAAAACCTCCAAACAAACAAAAACCAGCACTAAGATCTCTTGAAATCATAGAATTCCAGAATGGTTTGGGTTGGAAGGGACCTTAAAGATCATCTCATTTCCCCCCCTGCCATGGCAGGGACACCTCCCACTGTCCCAGGTTGCTCCAAGCCCCGTCCAACCTGGCCTTGGACACTTCCACGGATCCAGGGGCAGCCACAGCTGCTCTGGGAATTCCATCCCAGCCCCTCCCCACCCTCACAGGGAGGAATTCCTTTCAAAATTTCTCATTTGTGGTGTACCTTCTGAAACTTCTATTCCTTTATTTCCAGCTGCTGCTGCTTCAATTTGTGAGTTATTGATGAGAAATGGAGTTTGTTTTGCCCGAATTCCAGCAGGGAACTGATTCAGTTTTGCAGCCTCTGGAGCAGAGCTGGCACCAGTCTACAAAGGGAATTTGCAGTTCAAGTGCCCCTGTAACTGGGATTTTAAACTGAAGCTCTATTTTATTAATTCAAGGTGGAGCACTTTGCCATTGCTCTGCATGCAGCAGCTTTACCTGCCTGTTTGCCCAAACTATCTGTTTTTAATCATCTGTAATTATTAAAATGTTATGCTTTTTGATTGTGTATCTGCTCAGGAAAGCAAATATGAAAGTCAACTGTGGCAACGTTTTCCTTTCAGTTTATTCAGAAGGCCTCAGGAAACTAATGAGATTTATTCTGTGAATTAGTTTATAATTGTGCTTTAACTGCACTGTGACATTTAATAATGTCAGAAGGATTTTGCTTTAGGCAAAGTGATTTCAGCCTCTGTAGAAAATTAATTACCACTTTGAATAAACTACTTGTGTGTGTGTGTATGTGTGTGAGCTAAGTGCTATTTTCAAGGTTAAGCTGCTTCCTCATATTTTGAGGAGAAAAAAAAAAAGCATTGAAGACATGCATGGAGCTTCCTGCTTCCCTGACAAGGAGTTAGCTGTGTTAAGTCATCACAAACCAGATCCTGTTGTTGTTATGGGATTTATTTTTCTAAATGCAACCTTAATTCTTGTGTTCTCCAGCGCCCAGCCCTCGTGTGCCTGGTTTGGGGAGCTCCAGAGGAGCTGTGAGAGCTGAGGGAGCTTCCCCAGCTGCAGCCCCACCAGTTGGCCTGCAGGAATTTCAGTGATTTCTCCCCAAAACCTCTCCACAAAAGCACTTGGGTCAGAGCCCATCATCCTGCTCATTATGAATATGTACTGTAAGTCAGGTCAAAATAATCTGCTTATCTGCATGGCCTTATGGGGCTGATCCCCAGAGGTTCATTCCAATCCCAGCCATCCTGGGATTCTGTGTTGGATGGGTCAAATACGGGATTAATTTATTCTTGTCCCTCCATTCCACCACAAAAAGTCACTTCTCAATATCTGATGGGCTTGGTGGTATTCAAGGGAGGAAGAAATAAGGAGAGTTGGCTCATGAGTGGTTTTGTCTGCTCAGACAAAAAAAAATAATGGGAGCCATTCCATGTCAAATATGACCAAATACTGGTCCTGGAATGAGTCACATTCCCCCACTTTCCTTTGGTGCTGGAACTACTCAAGTGGTGCTGCCCAAACCCCTCAGTTTCTCATTGCCCACCCCTCACTTTAAAACAGATGATTTCTCCCCAGTCTTTAATCATTGGAAGTTTCATTATAATAACAACTTCAGGGTGCTTCCAATTAACTGAACAATAACTGTAGCTTGGGCTAATAAATGTTCAGCTGTGGGCCTGGGATTTATTAGCCCAGGAAAATGGTTATTGCCTCATAAACAGGAAGCACCTCCAGGTGATTTAATGACTCGTGTTCCTCTCACCCTTCATAAATTGGATCCAATAAACAGCTGAGATGAGAGAGATATTAAAAGTATAAACCCCCACAACAGCAAACTTTTGGCTGGCAATTACTTAATGATGAAACTGGGTTAATAAATCTTGGAAAAGTCAGTTAATGACATCACAGGACGACCTGAAGTTGTCACTCAAGAAATTCACACAATGTTGGATAATTTTTATTTTATTTTGTGAAGAGTTGAATAAATAATTTGGTGTTGTGCCTGTGCCATGAACAGAATGTCCTGCATCCATGTCCAAGGACCTCACCTGCAGATATGCAAAGGAGTTGGGGGTTGTTAATGAGGATAAAAACCTGCTCTTTTCATTAGGTGAAACTTCATGTGAAGGTTGTGGGCTCCTCATTTTCTGTGTCATTTTTCAAATGCTGGGTAAGGGGTTACAAAAAAGAAAAGAATAAACCAAGTTTACTGTGGTTTTTTTCAAATGTGTTCTGATAAATTTCTCCTCTTTGGTTGTGCTTGAGAAGCAGCAGTTGAGGTGGGGAAATTTTGGCACAATCTCAGATTTGTGATTATTTCAGTGGGGTCCTGTTGTCCCATACCTGCAGCCTCTTTTCCCATTCCTTGTGTTCTCTGTGTGGCTTTCCTGTTGCAAACCAGGACTTTGTAGTTCTGTAAATTGTATGCCAAGGAGCGCCACGGTGTTGAAATCCAACTTTTTGCATGGTTTAACCTCTCCTTGTAAGGAAGTTCAGGACTGTGAATCCCACAGATAACTCTCTGCACAGTTCTGCACTGGGTTGCAACATTAACCTGCTCTTATTTCAGAATAATGAACATTTTTTACAATCCCATTTGAGAGTCTGAGTTTCCCTTCTCTGTTTTCCTGGGCATTTTAGGACCTTTCGTGTTGTGTTGTATTGCAAACTCAGGACTGAAGGGCACTTTTGGAAGATGTTTGGCCACCCACACTGTGGAAAAGAGTCTGAGATTTTCAGAAAATTCAGCTTTAAAATACAACTTTGGATTCCGAAAGATTTAGAAGCCTCTGTGAATCCCTCCCAAATCATTTCTGTTTCTCAGCAAACCCAGACTTATTTCTGTCCGTGAAGAATAAATGATACATTTCAGAAAGTTTCATTAATATTGATGAGCTTTACATATGGCTAGTTAGTATTCAAAGTATTTCAATTTGTTAAACAGGAAGAGCTTCAACCATTAATTATGTTCTGGCCATTCCATTTTCATCAAATTGAATAAATCAATGTGTTGGAACAGAATGATGTGTTTGGACCAAAAATATCTTTGCTGTTTCTAAGTGGAAGCAGGACAAATATGTCTTACTCAGCATTTTTTCCTACATTTGCATGGCCTCTATTTCATGAATTTATTTTGTTTTCCTGAGGTTATATACAAATATCTGTCCAAGAGGGATATGCATGGGCTTTCTGTGTTGGGAATATTATTCCTGCTTGCTTAAAGATGTGTGTCCTAGGTTCCAGTGTAAGACGTGCCCAAAAGCATTTATTCTTTTACCATCTTCATAAAATATTGAATCCAGGTGGGGCAGTGTTTTCCTTGCCTCCTCCCTNCTGAGGCAGAGAGGGGCTCAGGTTTACAGAAATATTTAACTTAGAGCCACCTGATGCCACCTCTGAGTAAATTAAAACAACTTTCTATTTTAGCAATTAAAACATCTATAAATCAAGATTTTAATCAAAATCAATCAGTTTAGCTGTTTTTTAATTGTTAATGAACTACTGGTTGAAGGTCAGGTTAATATGGACTGAAGTGAGGGGTGTTTAAGACATTGGAAGATGGAGATGTTCAGGCTCCTGGATCAGCTAAGCCCTTCTAGAAAAGTTACCCTAAATTAGCATTTTATGATGCCTATTGCAGCTGTGGAGAAAATGATCCTTTCATTTTTTTTCCTTTCCCTGAGCAGATGTCACTTTGGAGATTCAGGAAATTCCTGCAAATGAGTCTCCTGTAGTTACAGGCAAAGTCCTTCTGAAGTTACAGCCCTGCTCTGCCACCAGCCTGGAGTTAAAATCCAGCTCCTTTCCATCCCACATCTCAGGGTTTGCCTCGTGGGCCCCAGGAATTGCTTCCCAGCTGGGGTAGAGGGAATGAGTCTCAGACTTTAGGCAGGTTTTTCTCCTCCCAGCTCAAAGGCACCATTGGAATCATCGGTGCTGGGAGCTCCAAGTCACTCTGGCATTGAAAAAGCAGTGTACAATTGAGTGCTGATTGCTGGAGAGCACAAATGGCCCAATAGAATGGGTTTTCCCTGCTCAATTTCCCCAATACACTTCCATTGGCAGCTACAGAATATTTTTTTTTTAATTCCCACACCCCCCAATTTCTGAGCTCTCTGTGTGAGTCTTTAGCCTGACACTGTAGTTGACAGCAGCTCAACAGAAGAAAAGGAGCTAGAAAAGGACTTTTATTGCTGTTCAGAAGGCAGAGGCCTGGAAACAACTGGAAATCCTTGCTTGGAGCAGTGGGATGGATCTGATGGCTCTGTGAAGTCCCTGCCAGCCTTAGATATCCTGTGACTCTACAAAATGGAAAATGTGATGGTGGAAGCTCACAAAATTGTTTGAATTGGAAGAAGTAATTTTTTATGTGTTTACAGTCGGTGAACTGTTCTACTGAAGGAGGAAAACTGGTAAGGTTTGTTGTTGACATCAGTAAAGCCATTTTTCCATGATTTATGGAGGCTGAGTCTCTCAGATCAAAGCTAAGACAGTTACCAGGAGCCAGGTCCTTTATCCTAACCCAGCAAACAATTCAGATGGTTTTGTCTCACAAATGGTGTCACTAGACTACGGGGTATGAGAATTCTCCCCAGTTTTTCCTGCTTTTATGTTTTTGGAATGGCTTGGAATGGGTTGCATTTCACAGACTTCGAGGAGCCGTTTTTATTCTCCTCTCCTGCAGTCAGGTGCCCACACAACACCTGTGGTCAGGCAGCCAGGTCTGACTCATTTTCCTCAAAGGAGCAGGTTATCGGTTTGAAAAGTACAGATCAGAGATGGTTTTCTGCACAGTGTAGATATCTTGGAGGCGAGAAGAAGAGTTAAATCCCACAGAAAGGCTGTGGTTGTGTTTTGGCACCTTAAATCTTACGGGTGAGGCTGTCAGTGGGTGCCAAGATGTGCCACTTTTGGAGGCTTCTTTCTCTCCAAGATGCCATTTTCTATCCCAGCTCCTTTCTCTGTGCGGTTCAGGTTTTGGGGCTAAAATTACCATTCCTTAGGATGGCTTAAAACTTGATTTTTGTGCTGAGAAGGAGCTGCCTGCAGGCAGCAGGAGCAGGTGACGTTGTTGGGCTGCAGTGACCTACGGCTCAGTCCGGTGTCTCATTGGTTTTGATGCCTAAAGATTTCAGCTTTTATACACTTTTCATGTATTTGTAGCTTTGTAGACTATTAATATGTGGTTATATAGCTCCTGGTATTTTTCCTACCCTTTCCCTTAGATTTTAGAGTAATAAGTTAGCCTTCTAGCACATTCCTGAAATACTGGTCAGTCTTATTTTCAAGAAGAGAACCTACAAGAAGAACATTTTGTTTTCTAACCACAATCTAAGACACAACAAGAAATGGGGCAAAGAAGCCCTGGACCAACTCCAGTGGAGCAGCACCTGGGGGAAAATTACCTAATCAACTGTTCCTCTAATTGGACAATGTTTGTTAGATATGAGAGTTTGTTAAACTTACAAAAATTTTAGAAATCTGATGCCGAGTGTGCCCATGACCACTGGGACACCTGGAAATTTCCAATTAAGGCCTGCTTTTTATTTTACTATTTTGACACTTGTTGCAAGAGTTTTTAATCTTTTGATATTTGGCAAGAGTTTAAACAGCACCAGATCTGGGCCATGTCAAGACTAATTCTGTGGAAACTGAGAGTTTCCTTTTCATTTCCACATGGATCTTACTTCCAGCTGAGGTGTTTATTCCCAGTCAGGAGCTGAGTGGGCTCTGGAGACTCTTTTATCCAACCAGTCCTTCACATCCCAGCTCGTGCCTCCCCAAGCAGCTGCAATTCAGCCCCATTTCTCCTGACAATTAATGTGTTATTGCAACAGACACCATGTAAAAAACAACATTTCAGGGGCTGGGAAGGAGCTGATATGATGTTCTGCAGGGGGAAGTGGTGAAACCCAGACCCCTCCTGGGCTCGTGCTCACAGGAACATTTATCTTCTTTAAGGGCCCTCATGAAGTCACGGGCTGAGAGGGACTGCATTTTATCACTAATAAATTTAAGCACTGTTGAGACAGTCTGGGCTAAGTCTGAGCCTTCAGACAAAGCAGGACGCCTGTCCTGATCCATTTGGGGATGTACAGGAAATGTTTTTGAAGCAGAAGAAAAAGCTGTACAATCACTGCTATCCATAAAGCACGATAATCCCTGGGCTTTATTACCCAGTGACTTTGATGTAGCATTAAAACAAATTTGCATTTTAATACCTAATTCTCTGTCTTTCCTCTTTGGGGTAATCCTCTCCTTTTGAAGCACACTTTGGTTGCTTTAATAACATTTCTCTAATGAGAGATGGAATCAGCGTGTGACAGGAAAGTTTGTGCATCACAGAGATTTTGGGATGGTGGTGCTTGGAGAGAGGTGAGGTTTAACCATTGCATCCTGATTTTCAGTGCTCTGCTTCACCCAGGCACTTCCAAACAGAGGATTTTTCCTGAAGAATGTTAAACAGTTGTTGTGTGATCCCAGAGAAGTCCCTGGGCTGCTCAGCTGGGCTGTTGATGATGGAATATTTCCAGAAGAAAGGCACAGGGATTGTGATGCTCCAAGATATCACTGCTGAGCTGGGACTTTCCCTGCAGAGGTTGATGCAAATCCAGGTTGGGGAGCCACATATTCCCTGAGGGAAAGGATTATTTCACATCATATCCAGCAACTTCTGCCACTACTCAGCTGAGAAATTTCATGCAATTCCAGGTCTGGGGATATTTTTTTTTGTTTATATATTTATTTATTAATATCAGCATTTATTTATTAATAATGGCATTTATTTATTAATATCAGTCCCTGTTGCGTGACTCTGCCAATCTTTTTATTTATCTTCCTCTGTTTTTTTTCCTCATGTATAAAAAGATGCTTCCTAAAGAACTGTGGAATCCAGAAATATGAGAAACAACTT
Organism: Aleadryas rufinucha; assembly: GCA_013397815.1. Classification (NCBI taxonomy): domain Eukaryota; kingdom Metazoa; phylum Chordata; class Aves; order Passeriformes; genus Aleadryas; species Aleadryas rufinucha. Next base: position 409,770 of record VZTH01013395.1, read on the forward strand.
TTTTTTTTCTGTTAATGTGGGTTTTTTCCTAAGAATTTCCAAATCTTTTCCACCAGGATGTATTTCCAATGCTTCCAATGGTGTCCAAAGCAAAGAGGAACTTGAAGGTGACCACATTTGTCAAATAATGTAATTTTTATTTCATATGCAGGGTATCCTAAAAGTGACATTATATTTAAGATGGAAACGAAAAGTTCTAAAGTTTTCTCCATACAAATCCACTCTTGTATCAACTGAGAGCACTCCTGGCCTTGTAGGTGACATTTGGAAACTGGATATTTTTACACATTTTTATTCTTAGGTTCAGGTCTTCCTGAAGGTAGAATTTGGACCAACAAATTTGTCACTCTATGAATGGACCATAAAATAAACTTTTTTTTCCAGTTCTGGTATCCCAAGAAAAGGAATATTCAAGGGCATAAGAGAAGATCCATGACTTTATTTCTGTTTATCATGACTATTGATAAGTGATTTTTTTCCTCTTTTTTTTCCTTCCTGGGGAGGCGAACACTGAACATTTCCTTCTGAAGAGAATGAAAGAACAGGGGAATATCTTTAAGCAAGGATTCCAGAATGTGTAATAATTGCCTGGCATTTCCATGGAACCAGGCTAGATTTAAGGGAAGCAGATTGTCCAATTCATCATCATCCACGCAGCATTTTGTACCAGTTTGAAAACAAACCAGTGGGAAATCGCAAGTCAGAATTATAATTTAACAGGAAAATTAAAAGAAATGCAATAGTACAAGAACACTGACAGACTCAGGATACAACCTGACACCTTGTTAGTCAGGGTGGCGGCAGCAGTCCGGATGAAGTGGTTCTGTTGAAGCGGTGATCCTGTAGAAAACAGTCTGGTCTTCGCCTGAAGCTCTTGTCCTCTGGGAATTCAGCAGGTCAGGGCTGAGTGTGGTGTTCCAAACCTCAGATTATACCCAGGTGTCCAGTTCTGGGCCCCTCAGTTCAGGAAGGACGTTGAGACACTTGAGCGTGTCCAGAGGTGGGCAACAAGGCTGGTGAAGGGCTTGGAACACAAGCCCTATGAGGAACGACTGAGGGAACTGGGGTTGTTTAGCCTGGAGAAAAGGAGACTCAGAGG
>VZTH01013395.1:411029-463537 GCA_013397815.1 Aleadryas rufinucha
ATTTGAGATGGATACATTTTATACCCTTTCCTTACATAACTGTTGTATAATCATATGTTAATCATTAACTATACATTGTTCTATTGTAATAATTCAAGTATGAGTTTTAAACCCCTTTCCCACAACATTTCTCATGTTTGTTGTTCCTTTCCCATGATTCTTGTTGTGATTAAACAATTACCAAGCAATCATCGCATTTAACTTTATCATCTACCATACAGGTGGGTACACAGGAGCAGAATCACAAGATTTAGCAAAGACAACGCCCATTCCCATCCCCAAGACCTACTTTAGCTACCACAGCCCATTCCCGTTCCCAAGGCCTACTTTAGCTACCACAATTTTAAAAACATTTTAACCCCATGCTATCAGACAGATGGTGTTTGAGATGCCTGATGAGGGGCTTGACTGTCTCTGAGTGTGGCAAAGTGAGGAGAGGAGGCAGGTCCTTGGGTTGCTATCCTGTTTTTCCAGGAGTGGCTAGTTTGGGGCACAGCACAGTCACTGCTGCTCCCTGAGCCCACAAAAACTTCAGCACATGGAAGGGAGAGCGTGGGGGAAGGAAATCAGGGCCATCCACCCTATGCTGGCATGGGAAAGGCTGGGAAAGCTGGGAATGTTCAGCCTGGAGAAGAGAAGCTTTGGGGTGACCTAACTGCACCTTCCAGGACCTGAAGGAACTGTCAGGAAAGATGGAGAGAGACTTGGGACAACGGATGGAGGGACAGGATACAGGGAATGGCTTCCCACTGCCAGAGGGCAGGGATAGATGGGATACTGGGAAGAAAACCTCTGGTAGCTGAAGATTTTTTTTTTTTAGGGGTTTGTTTTAATTAAGAATAAATGCATTAAAATAATTCAGAAAGAAATAAACCAATTTCTGGGTACTTTACCATTATTATCAAGTACTTTTTTCTTCCCCCCTTCTTCACATACACCATTAATTAGCCGTTAAATGGTTAATTAAGGGTTAATATCATCCCCTTCCTAAAGCCTTAAGAGGGCACTCACTGCTCCTGGAAGGAGGATAAACCATTACTGGGAATTTGTCAAGGTCTTTCATACAAGCACAAGCAATTAACATTAATTGTTTAAGATCATTCTCGCTCCAGCTCACTCTGGTATTATTTTTCACTAATGAAAGTAGAGAGTTAATTAGTTCTTTCTGAGTAAATGTTTTAGACAGATATCCTTTATCTCAAATGAGGGTGGGCATGTGGGGACAGGACATGCATCAAACCTCAAAAAAGTTATGTTACACAATATTCATGAACTTGGGGTTTGGTTTTGTTGGTGGTTTTTTTTTGTTTGTTTGGTTGGTTTTGGGGGTTTTTTTTGTCTAAAAAGCCTTTATTTTTAATTTCTGTAAATTTTTCTTTTACCTTAGCTTGTTTTCATCATTTGGGGGTAACTGATTGGTGTTTGTGGATCAGGTTTTATACAGACAGAAACCTCTGAGCAGAAATAATTTCAAATTATCCAGCAGAGAAGCAGAAGCTGATGATATTTGTAACATCCAAGGACAGCAGGGCTGCGCCTTTGCTCTGCCCTGGCTTTGATTGCCAATCCATGCCCCATATCCCACAGCTCTGACCTATGGTGGTGACCCACACTTTATTTCCACCTCGTCTATCTTTTTGTGAGGCAGAAGTTTTGCTTTGGGACTCGCAGGTGTGCCATCACTTCGGGTGAGCCTGATCTGCTGTGATTGGCCTGATCACTTTTAGATGCTCCCTTGCTCCTCGTGTGTGCGCTGACATGGAATTGGATATTCATCATCCATAAATAAAACTAAATGGAACTGAGTGGAAGCTGCTTCTCCAAGGTGCTGAGTCTTCAGGCTGAGGCACAAAGAGCAGCTTTTTTATAATGCAGGCCACAATAGAAGCTCTTAATTTTCCATCCGAGACACTCAGCTGTGTCCTGCTGTCTTAGTCATTAATGTAATAAATTAACTGCAGCTATAAATAAATCCCAAAGTTTAGCTTCTAACAAGGTTGTGGAGATGGAAACAAAGAGATGGATGAGTCAGTGGGGCTGGGAGCACTGTGCAGTCACAGAAATGTCAGGAGTAAGAAACATCTTCTGCCTCTGATCATTCAAGGACTGGAACTGTCTACTCCAATCTACTCACAGGGGAGAAGCTGTTAGGTACCTAATTGGTGTTAAAATTCCAGAGATTACTCAAAAAGGGAGAGAAAAAATGGGTGTGAGAGTCCCCCATGGTTGTGCTTGAGAGACGCCTGCAGAAGAAACAATTTTTGGATGTTACTGTCTTGCTTTAACAATGAACCCACCCACTCAAAACAGAGGTTCTTCCTAAAAATCACACCCTGGAGAGTCTTTGAAACCACTCTGAGAAGACAAAGCAGCCCATGGAAGATAAAGTTTGTGCTGAGTCAGTTCTCTGTTGTGGGAAACTCCCTCTATTATTCCCTTAATGTTCCTAAAGGCAGGAAGGTTTTATTTTTAAGGACAACTCCAGCCCCCATCCATCCACCCCCCAATAAAACAAACCCTCTTTCCATTAAATTGTCTCCAACACAACTCTACCAGAACCAGCAGAGGCTTTAGCAGGGCCTGGTCTCTTCCCTGCAGCCAAACATCTGCACAACCAACATCTGTCCTGGGTAGATTTAGGGTGGGACGGGGCAGCGGCTTCTTCCCAGCAGCTGCCAGCGAGGCCTCACCTGGTTCAGCCCACCTTGGCACAGGGAGAAGGGTCAATATTGTACAAATCCTATTAAAAACCAGATGGACAAAGGGAAGCTCTGCTCCCTGCTCGCTCCCAAGGACATGTCATGGATCTCAGCTGGTTGGAATTGAACACGGATCACCTGCTCTGTGCTCAGTGCCAGGGATGCAGGGGGAAGTGCACAGGGAAGAGCTGGGCACATTAAGGGCAATGGGGTCAGCATGACCAGGCCAACTGAGATGGCCCAGGGGTGCAGAGGGCAGGGGCAGAGAGTAGAAAAAGCCATGAAAACTTTCCCAATGATACCAGCTTCATGTTGTGTCTTAGAGTGGCTGAAAATGGAGATTTCAGGCTGAACCTCCAGTTGAGTTGAGGGCAGCCTTGTCAGTGACTTTTTGGGGGATTTAGGTTAAGAAGAATTCAGGAAGCAGGAGAAGTTAATTAATCCATGAGTAGGAATGTGGTGGTCTGAGGTTTTCATTTTGCTGGAGGCTGCCATGAACTTCCTGCTGGATGAGGGGACCAGGGACAAGAACAGGATGCTGCAAAGTCATGACAGAACAACCCCTCCTTCACCACTGGGATCATGGCAGTGCCTCAATCCCTTTCTGTCTCTGACTTCATGATCCAGCTCTGCCCAGGGAAACACAATAGGGATCAATTCCCCTATTCCTTTGTACTCCAATTATTCTTCCTCATTTTCCTATGTGAGCACAGGAATGTTTGCAGAACAGAAATTACTTCCATCCTCATAGAGTGCTTTTAAACCCAGAGAGGGGAGTTACAGAGTACGGGATCTACCCCTTCTTTAGCACATGAAATTTAACAATCTAATCAAGTGCTGACCTGGTTTGTTCCCAGGAAGTTTTAAGGAACCATTTCTGCAGTTTAGAGATCACGTACATGTTAAAGATTATTGAACTGAGGTTTGGACTTGTGATGTAAATTCTGCACTAAAATGAAAGCATGACTGAGATTCAGGCTCAGATTGGGTATTTGAAGTTGTATTTTGTGGCGCTCAGGTTTGAGAAATGTGAGAGGGTTGTTTTTTTTCTTTTTCTCTAGTCAGTCCCCTGGGTGAATTGTTTTGATGAAACTTGGCAGAGCTATAAAACCTGCAGAGATCCCATCCTTGATTCTTCTTTTTTTTATCATGGGGCCTTGTCAGTGTCAGAGAAGAGCAGAACTTGTAGAGGCAACAAATATGAAAGAGGGATTTTTATTTTTTAACTATAAAGCTGCAAACATCAAAGAGTTGTTCTAGTTGGCAGAAAATGTGCAAAATGCTGTAAGTTTTGCTTTTATTTTGAGACCTGGAGGTAAAAATGACTTGGGTTTGTTCAGCCTGGAAGGGAGAAGCTTCAGAGTGACCTAACTGTGGCCTTCAAGTGCCTGAAGGGGACAAGAGAGATGGAGAGAGACTACAAGGGATGGAGGGACAGGATGGGGGGAATGGTGTCAGACTGACAGAAGGCAGGGATACATGGGGTATTGGGAAGGAATTCTTCCCTGTGAGGGTGGGGAGGGGCTCGGATGGAATTCCCAGAGCAGCTGTGGCTGCCCCTGGATCCCTGGAAGTGTCCAAGGCCAGGTTGGACGGGGCGTGGAGCAACCTGGGATAGTGGGAGGTGTCTCTGCCCATGGCAGGGGGTGGAATTAAGTGACCTTTATGGTTCCTTCCAAACCAGACCATTCCATGATTTTATGATTCCCAGTGGGTCTTGGCAAGAACTGGAGAAATGGCCCATTTCCAATGGCTGTGGTTTCCTTGCACATCCAAATTTTGAGAACTTTGGTTTCTAAAATTAAATTACTTAAGCACTGTGGCTTCAACACAATGATAGAATGTGGTTTTCATTCCTTAATTCTTCTTTGTTCACTAGGGCACGCAAGTCTGAGGGCTCTGGCCAATGTCCCCTGGCCCCTGTTCCCATTCCCCTCCTCAGGGACCAGGACAGAGATCACACACAGAAGGAATGGTGCTGGAGAGTGAATAGAGCACCACAAGCAAAGCCTGGCGGCCTCTCAGCTGCCAAGTGCTGTGGGTGTACATGGATCTAGATGTCACATTAATTATCTGCAGTTTAATTAGCTGTAATTGAAGTGACCTAAGATTTCTTATTGCTTGTCTGGAGTGCACCAACAGATGCCCTTGCATGTCCACTCCTGACTTCCTCCCCTTTGGAAGCTGCTGGGGCTAAAATGAGATCTATGGGAATGGCAGGGAATTAGGAGGCATTTCCACATCCCTTTCAATTTATGGAGAACACGAGATCCTTTGGCCTGGAGGACATCAGAGCAGAGCTGGTTCTGCTCCTCCTCTTCAGAGATGCATTTAATGAGTGCACATAAATAGGGTGACCTGTGGGGAATCGCTACTAATGAAAAACAGGAGCTTTTTAGTACAATAATAATACATTAAAAAAGAACTACGTAGTAACTAATAATAATTATATTAATGAAAAAAGAGCCTTCAGCTGTGCCCTACAGTTGAAAACCAGATGAGTTTTCCACCTGCTTCCTCCTCCTGGTGACAAAATGGTTCATTTATTCTCCATGAAGAATAATACCCTTTCCTAGCAGGAATATTATTTATTATAGCAGGAATATTATTTCTTTATTCCTAATAATACAACCTTCCTATGTGTAGCTACATAGCTGGAATAATACACAAAACTCAGGTGTGTATGTGTGCGGGGGATTGGCCTTTGGAATTCTCTGTCCAACCAAGGCAAAATATCTTTTCCCTCCTCAGATTTAGGAAGTGTTCAAACACAGTTAAGGAGCTGATTTTCTCCATTGCTTTGCCTCATCATTCTTTCTGCCTGGTGGTGATAAATTATGCAAAAGCCACTCACAGCATCTGAGCCTCTCTCCTGCTTAATTTGCTCTGAGGAAACCGTGACAGTCACACCCCGAGCACTGCTGGGAGCAGGGCTGCAATGTGAGAGATTTGTTAATAGAGTCCCACTGACAACATCTTCCATGATAGAATTGATTGGAAAAGGAGCAATGTTCCCAGTGTGGTCCAGCAGGTAAACATGCAATAAATTAAAGAGTAAAACGAGGGGAATGGTTGCCTGAAGGGTAATAAACGCAGGTGATGCACAAAGCACTCAAACCCAAGGGCTGCTGCAGCTGGAACCATTCAAAAGGCACTTACCAAATTACAGAACCTCAACAGGATTTGGCTGCATGAGGCAGAAGAGCTCTGGGGAAAACCCAGGTGCTGCAGCTGCTTTGTTTCAGCAGGTACTGCTCACTTTCTAAACAGGTCTTTAATCAGGGCCCCAGGAGGGACTGGAAAGAAAGGGAAGCTGAGGGCTGCTCCTGCCTGGTGGTTTTGTAGGAGTAGCTGGAGAGCTTCTGCTGCTCATCAGGCTGAAGGGAATGTATATTCACATTTCTTAAATAATAATATTTAATAATTCAGTAAGTTCTTCCTGCTGTGCCCTTGGAGAAGTTGGTGCCTGGGGGTCTTTGGTCTCCTCCTTGAGAGCAGCCTGGCAGGTGCCGTTGATCTGAAAATTCTGTTTGGGATGGGAGAAGGCTCTTGGAAGTCTGGAAAAGCTTGGGTGATGTTAGAAAATTAACATTCTGGGCTTTTTTTTTGAAGCATCCATGATGGGACCCACTGCTTTTTGAGGAACTGCTGTAATAGAAGTGCCTGGCACTGGTGACCTGCAATGTGAGGCTGCCCCTGGATGTTGGTGCTGAAAACAACATCTCAAGATCCTTTTTATCCTCCCTTGTTGTGCATAAAGATTATAGGAAACGGCTTTTAAAAGAGCAGGAATGTTCCAGGACTGCTCTTGATTTGTCTCCACCCTATTTTACACCCCTTTTTGCAGTACTAAAAAGATGAGAGGACTTTATGATGGTATCAGAAGAGATGAGAATAAAACCAAGTTCTTCAGATCAGAAGGTTTATATCCTGATCCAACCCTCTGGCTGCCAGGCAGACACCCAGGACTGCTCCCTGTGCTCCTATGGATGTTTTAGGATCACAGATAACGCCTTACTGGCCAGGAGCTCAGTTATCCGGGACATCTGCCATCCTGCTAATCTGTCAATGTCTCCTTTTAAATCGTTGGGAAACGTGGATCCTCACTGAGAATGTTCCTATCAGTCAAGGGATGAGGAATGTAACCCTTCCCTCCATCCCCAGCAGAACTTCAGGAGAGTTTCTGGAACTGTTTTTACAGTATTTTGCTGTGCAGAAGTGCTGCTGCTCTCTTTCTATTTCCGAGTGTAACCTAACCTTTCTCCACTTCCACCCAGCAAATCCCCATCACTTGGTAAAATCTGCTTATGACAAATGGTACTAATAAATTTTTTTGCCACCCAGACTGATTTGTGGTGGTGCTGGGCTTGGAGGTCAGACAGGGCTGCTATTTCAAGAACCTGTGGTGTGCTGAGTTAAAACCCCAATTCCCTCCCTCCATGAGATGGAAACTGTTTTTAAACCAACACTTCTGCCAGCCCCAGAGGGACCTCATGCTCTGTTTTCCCTTGGTTTGTATCTGAGAAGTGAAGGATGCTGCACTCAAATGGACACTGATTACACACATTCCCTCCTTCCATCTCGTGTGCTTTATGTAAACTTCATCTCGTGCAATATTGGGTCCTTTTTCCAAATACGTGAATTCCTGTGGAGATGCAGAGTTACAGGATGGGCTCAGGTCTGATTCTGCAGCCTCCTCCATGGGGAGGGTGTTTGCAGGGGAGGAGAGAAGCCATGGGATCTCCTGGGAATCGATTGCAGCAGTGGCATCAATCCAAAAATACTGCAGGAGGCAGAGCCCTCCAGCAGACTGCAGCTCAGTACAGAGGGAACAGAGCCCCTGGATTTCTGCTTGGGAATTATGATGTTTTGTGTCATCACAGGGAAATCATCATCTCTTTAAAATCCATCCCTTTTTTTGTCTATACTTCATATTTTTGTTCTGCCTCTTTCCTGTGCATACAGAAGTGTCACATTTAAAGGACTGTTTAGAGACCCCCTTGGGGCCATCTGGTTTTATGGAGACAGGACATGAGAGTGTCCCTGCAGTGCCCAGTGCTGTGGAGCAGGAATGGTGCTGCAGGGAGGTGGATGTGACTCCATGTTCAACAGCAGCTGCATAAATTACAGCCTGGGAAGGATAAGGAATGGCCAAAGCTCAGCTCCAGCCTGGCTGCGCCTCTATGGCCTCAGTTCTAATCTAAAAGTATGTAAATAAGGATGCCAGGGAATTAAACCCGTGTCTGAGGTCAGGGTGAGTGTGGGGAGGGAGCAAGGTTGGAGTAGAAACAAATAAAATGCAATAAAATCTGTACAATTCCCTGTGTTCGAGCCATGCTGGATCTCAAACAGCTCGGTGCTTGTAACGTGGCAGGATGCTTTATGATGGTCCATTCCCACAAGGTGAATTAAAACAAGGATTAAAAAGCCCTTATAAATCAGATTTTACAGCTGCCTAAACCACCTGCAAACTGTTGGTCCTTGTTTTCTAAATCTGCCATCATTCTGCTGTCAGATTGATCCTGGTTTCATTAGCAGGGCTGGCATTGCCTGTGCTGGCAGAAGCCACCAGTTGCATAAATTACCCTCAGTGTAATTGTGAGCAATGTCTTCATTTTGTCAACAGCATTCCAGCGTGCCAAGGATGCCCTTTATGCACTGTTTTTAATTGTCTTTGCTGGATGTGTTTTCAGCAGATTTCACCTCAATGAGAAATGACAGAAAGACTGACGTGGGCCTGCGGCAGTGATGTGAAATCCAAGAAGAGCATTTACCAAGGGGCTCGCTGGTATTTGTGAACAGTTTATAATTCAAAGGGGAGCTTGAAATGCTGAGGATGAGTGAAGGAGTGTTTTGGTGGCCCAGTGTAGCACAGAGAAATCCTATAAATGAAAATCTGAGCTTTGCCCATTGTGGGGGAGTTAAACTCTGGTTCACAAAGTGGTGCAAGTGCTGCAGGTGACAGGAACTCTATGGATTTTGGAGGAACATCTTGATTTCCATCAGTGCAGCCATTTCTCCATCAGAGGTTCTTAGCCTACAGCAGTGTTTCAGAACATGGCACAAGGTCTGTAAGATCTGTGTGAGCCTCCAGCACATCCTGTGTGACCAAAATCAACATCTGGGGTGACCAAAATCAACAACCAGGGTGTTGTGCTTCACCTTTCTTCAAGGTTCCCCCAGTGCTGGATGCATTAAACACCTGGGAGAAGATAATGGGCTGCAAGATCTGTGTTACCAGCTTGGTGAATTGTCCCAAAATCCTTCTGGATGAATAAGGTGTCCATAAATGTGTAATTAATAAACATGAGAGGAGCCAGCAACCACATCTGTACCCTTAATCCTGGGCAGCCTGTGCTCAGAGAGTTACTCTGTGCCACGAGTTTTAGCTCAAGACTTCATGTCAAAGGTGACTTTTTTGTCTTTGGTTGTGAGTAAAAAATTTTTAAAAAACAAATCCAAAACCCCAAGGGAGAGCCTGGGAATTGTTAAAGCTCTCGGAGGCTCTGTGCTGTGCTCAGACCTCTCCATCCTCTTTTCCTTTAAAACCCAGGGCTGAGGTGACCGTGGCAGGAAGAGCTTTTCCCATCAATCAGGGCTGGATTCTGGCTGCCAGTGCGCCCGGAGCCAATTTAGCATCTGCTCCAGTCTGGGATCTAAGTCACACTGAGGTTTAAACCTGCTCCAAATCCTACTAAAGCCAGTGCTAAGGCCCCATAAACCGAGCTGGGTTTAGTGTAGATGCACTTTACAGATTTCATCTCAGCACATTTGGAGTTTGTTTGGTCAGTGAGTACCTTTGGGTGAGCTGTGGTGAAATTTGTCTGGGACAACAGGACGTGGGTCCTTATTCTTTGAAATTAGAGCAGAATGTGGAAGTGCAATCCTGTTCCTATTTACAGGTTTTGAATGTATCAAAGAATAAACCCATGAAAATTCATGCCTTTTTGGTATTTTTATGTGAACTGCCTGAGCTGTTGCATTACAGTTCTGGCGAAAGCAAAGCTGAAATTCAATGTACAGAGAGGGCTTTAACCTTGTTCATAGGGGTCAAATTTGCTATGATGCAGCATCATAAGGTTAAGCCATTTTTTTCCATGACATTCCTGTATTTCCATTGACCTCAGTAGAATTAATTTTCCTCCCCCAAAAATTTGCTGGGATAAAGGTTTTATTTTCCTCTTTTGTTTTCATTTAAGTAGGTTTCTTGATCTAAAGGTACAAAGAGCATTTGTGCCTTGAGTAGAGAGCATCGCCTGCACTCTAGGTGATGTCTGGTGTGAAATGCTCAGTTGTGACAGCGGGCCAAGCTCTGCCACCCCCTTCTTGGCATTAAGGGAGTAATTTAATACAGTCATTTACCAAATTTGATACAAATAATCTTACAACAAAGTGCCTCCCCAAGACTGGAATTCTGGCACTTCCAGTCCCGATCATTGATGTGTCACTGGAGAAGGAACCAACTGATGAGTTCATCCTTGATAAGCTCACAAAACTACTCAGTTAAAAACTCATTACTGGCTGACCTGGGATTTTGGGATTGGGGTCATAGTTCAGGGGGATTTCTGAAGTATCAACACAGCAAGATAAATATTCCCTGGAAGTAAATACTGGATCTCCATCTCTGGCATGATGTATTGAACTCAGCAGGATGTTTTCTGTTGACTTCCCAGTGCCCAGCCTCCTATGAACACGTTTCATTCATTAACCCCAAAACCGTGTGAAGGAATAAGTGTCAGCAATTATTAAACATTTGCTGCCTTCAGTTTATCCCCCTTAAATTCTGCTGGGGCTTTAATAGCTCAGGAAAAAGTTTGCAAGGTGATGGAGCAGGACTCCATCTGTTCAGACAGATTAAAGGGAGCGGAGGACAACTTTGAAAGGATGAACACTGAAGGCATTGTTATTGCTCTTGCTGAGCTTAATTACAGAGAGTGGGGACCTATAAATCCATCTGCAGGACATATTGATTGCTCAGGGAATGCACACCTCCATTCCAAGGCAAAGTCAAAGATGTTCCAGCTGGATGTGACCAATCGAGCCAGGCAGAAAGCTGGAAAGGGAATACTGGCAGAGGGAATGGGTGGGTTTGTTTCACATCCTGCTCTGAGGGGCTTGGAAAAGTCCCTCGGGGCATTAGGGGAGTAACTGGGTGTTCTCCACCTCAAGGGCTGGCATGAAAATGGCCTCTGGAATGGTCTAGTCCACCCTCCTCCTCGAAGCAGGGTCTAGACTAATTAGAACAGCAATTAGAACCTGTAGAACAGCCCAGGACCAAATCCATTTGGACCTTGAAGTCCTCCAGGGATGGAAACTCCACAGACTCTGAGGGAAACCCCTTTCTGTGTTTGAGCACCTCCCAGTAAGGAAGGGTTTCCCAAGTTTTAAATGGAACTTCCTGTGTTTCAGCTTGCTCCCTTTGGTTCTTGAGCTGTCTCAGGGCAGCAGATGAGGCTTTGTCCTCTTCACCCCCCATCAGGTCCTTGGACACAGGGATGGGATCCCCTGAGCCCTCTCAAGGCTTAGAGGGTCCTGCCACCCCAACTCTCCCCTTATCTGACATGTGCTCCAATCCCATAATCACCTTTGTGGCCTTGCAACTTGTTTGGTATCCAATGAATGAAAGCTTGGACTTGGAATATTTTAGGTTGCACTCAGGGAAGTAATTTCATTTCCCAGTTTATCATTCTCTTCTCTTTTTAAAGAAAAAAAATTATGAAAACCTTTGTGTTAAAAAAAAAAATTTGGATTTCTAGATCCAGTGGAGGGGAGGGTGGAAGGCCTGAGCAGTGTTCATGGGGAAAGGTGAGGTCTGAATGGATCAGAGGAAGGATTTGAAACTTTGGTTGTGGAGGAAAATCTTTGCCACCAACCAGTTAAGTCAGATCTCAAGGAATTCAGCCTTTGAGGATCACACTTAAATTCACACCCAGGACAACTGACACTTAAAGATTTATTAAAAACCCCTCAAAAACCTGCTGAAAAAACTGCCTTTAGTCAATTAGATACTTGCAAAATTTCTGCCAAAGTTGCAATAAACTCTTGGTTAACCTGTCATTGTTATAAAGAGTGAATTTAGCCAAAATACCAAATTCCCCCTGTGAAACCAATAATTAGAGCTGGTGATGTGCTTTATAATCACTTTGAACAACAAGTAGATATATTTTACTGGAGTAATTTCACCCTTTCCATTAAAAAAAAAAAAAAAGTTGCAAAATTGGGTTTTATTTTCCCCAAAGGTTATCTGGGTTTATCTCCCTGGGAGGAATCAAATGCCCTAAAGACAGCCTGGATTGCTTCTCCAATTATGGCTGCTTTCCTAACTAATAGTTTTTAGATATTCCCTTTTGATGCTTTTTATGCCTCTTGAAAATGCCAGCAATATTGCTCATAAATCATTGTCCTTTCCTTTAGCTCTCCTGAATTAAAAGGAATTCACTTTAATTACCATTCTGTTTGGAGCAAGTGCCTTTAATCCCGCCTGGGTTTGGGGTGGGGGTTTAGTTCGGGGCAGCTCGTTAAAGAGCTGGGGTTAAGGTTGGCGTTATTAAATTGGCAAGGAGATACTGGGAAGGGGATTTATCTGCTGGGGGATATTCCATCTTGCCTTGAGGAGCTTTATTCTTTATCTGGATGCGTTTCTGAATGGTTTTCTTTGGATATTTTCTCCTTAGTGCCTTCTCACTGCTTTGTCCACAGAGCTTTGAAACAACTGGGTGTAAATTAATGGTGGTGGTAACTCCCCCAGGCACTCCTAGAGGGCACAGTGAATGTGTTATTCTAAACATATTCTCTTCATGTGGAAATCAGTGTTTGACGGTGGGGAGAAGCAAGGCTGCTGTTTGCAGGAGTCAGCGATGTTTGATGTTACTGATCCTGTGGGGTTTTGGCCAGTTGTGATTTGTGGAAGGATTCCCGAGCTCCATCCCTGCACAGAGGGCTCTTCAACCACCCTGGGTATTCACTGGAGTATAAACGCCATTGTTTTATATCCGTGCTGTGCCAGAACAAACACCATCAGCTGTGCTGAATATAACAAAAATCCTCATTTATATCCCCGGGGAGTGGAGTCCAAACCAAGCCCGGAGGTGAGAACAGAGGTGTAACCTCTTGCGCAGCCCACTCCTCTGCCTCTTTAAGGAAACATCCATTTCTCCTGCTAAATACCAAGGGAAAAAGGCCTCTGTATGCTCCATTTTTCTCTGCTGACATTTTGATGTGATTAAATTCATGGTGCTGCAGAGAAATATTGCCCAGCCAACCTCCCAGCCCAAGAGGGAGTGGGATGTTCTCCCAAAGCCAGTGAGTACATCACGGCTCCACTTCAGCAGAATTAGTGAAACACGTTCCCCTCTCACCTGTAAATCACTTTTTCCTCTGCATGGGGCACTTCTGTTAAATGTTGACTATCTTCTTTTTATTATTTGGCACAGCAACAGGCAAAAATATCAACCCTGACACTCAGGACAGCCCTGCGAGTCTGATGCAGGTGTCTCACCAGCTTACAAGCAGTCATTTGATTTTTGTAGCCACTTGTTTCTGGGCTATTGATGATAATATAGGAGGCTGATGTGATAATTATAGTGATTTTTTTTTTTAAAGGAAAAATATTGTAGTGACCTGTGTCCCTTTGCATGTCTCAGTTTCCCTATCAAGTGTTGCTTCTGGCATTCGAGCAGGCACTAAACCACTTTCTTCTCAATTCTATCACAGTGGAAAAACACCTCAGTGAAAGACCAGTGCTGCTGGTCTGAGAACATGGGCAGTGCCACGGCTGAAGCCTCTGGCTTTATTTGTTTTAACGCTTTTAAAATTTTTCTGACATTCAGAATCACCAGAGGGAAGTTGTGATCTGAAGGGCAAAGAACTGACTCACTCATTTTGTACTTGAACCCATCTCAAGAAGCAAACCACCTTCTAACCAGCCTTATTAATTTATCTTGGGCTGCCTGGTGATCTGGTTCTGCTCTGCTGTTCTCCTTATTTTTCCCTTTCTTTGAAGGTGATGTGAATGATTCTGTGCTGGTGCAGCTGTGTGTGGCCCCAGAGCTGCAAGGTTTGATTTTTAAAGCATTCCTTATTTCCCAGAAATATTTAAAATAATAGTTAGGATTGGTTATAGGATCTTGGAGTGGTGTGAGTTGGAAGGAACCTTAAACCCATCCTGTTCCAGCTCTCTGCCATAGGCAGGGACACCTTCCACCAGCCCGGGGTGTTATTTGTTATTGTATTAAAAGTCATTTTCAGGGTCACAAAGTGAGAAAATGAATGAGCTGGAAATAAGATCCAAGAGTTTTTGTGCTCATAAACACCCTGCCCTCCATGGTCACCTTGTGAAGGGACTCAGTGCATTTAGTGGAAATGCACACGGAGGTTAAACGTGACTTGTGAAAGTCAAGAACAAAACAATTTTTGTGTGTTGAGCTGGTCACTCTGAGGAACTCCCCAGTCCCCTTGCCCAGTTCTGGGCAGAGATCTCCTCTGGGAGGATGTGTGGTTTAGGAGAGGTGGGATGCTCCGTGTCTTGAGCTCTCTCCTTTGGTGACATTGGCAGAAGTCACTAAGCCACTTAGTTTTTCAGTGCATCCCATAAAATGCAAAGTGTGTTTGATGAGGAGCTACTTACCCCGTTCTTTACAGCGTGCAGACAGAGTTATGGGCTTGGCCAGCAGCTTCCTTGATGAAAGAATAAAGTAGGGGGTTTTTTTTCCCTTCCACTCTTCGAAATGGGCAGAATAAAAATTTTAATTACTTGTTTGTCTATAAATAATTCAGAGGCACCATAGGTTGTGCTCATGCACATGCACACATGAGAGAGATGCAGATCTTATGCCAGAAAATGGCTTCAGCCTCTCACAGGTAGTAAATTTTCCATGGATTTATGGCCAGTAGTAGCAGTGCCCAGGCACAGAGAAATTGTGTGTCAAGGTGATCAGCAAAGGGCAGCAGGAAGAGGCTTTTCCCTCATGGAAAGGCACCAGGGTCTCTCTCTCTCTCTAGGGAGTTTTTTCTACAAAGAGGAAAAACTTATGGACAGAAATTAAAAATACCTTTTGGACAGAAATAAAAATTATAATCTCCACCACCTAAAGAGTTGTTTGCATGTCAGAGCCCTCCTTAGTCCTGCAGCCATTCCTCATCCTCATCCTCATCCTCATCCTCATCCTCATCCTCATCCTCATCCTCATCCTCATCGTGCTGTGCTCCTTAATCTCTCAGAAGCTCCTTCTTCCCTGAGGGTTTTTTGCATTTTTTAGGGCTATCCTGTACTCTGCATTTCTGTTTCAACTCTTGGGAGTTGATACGAGAGGCAATTCTCACCATGAGCCTTTGTGGGGTGCAGGTGATGCTGGGCTTTGCATTTAGTACTGTTTCCTTAGGAATGTCTGCCCAGTCCTTCCCTTCTCCCAGAATATTCCTGAATAATTACAGATATCCAGAAGACCTGTGTCTGCCCCAGCCCTGGAAGTGTCCCAGGCCAGGTTGGAGCAGCCTGGGACAGTGGGAAGTGTCCCTGCCCATGGTGGGGTTGGACTGGATGTTCTTTGAGGTCCCTTCCCACCCAAACTGTTCCATGGTTATTTACAAGATGAAGTGTGAAAGAATTTGTGGGTGAAATCAGCTGATTCTTGAATACACAAATATTAACAATGGGACGTTTGAGGGAGGAGGTATGGGAATGAGGACAGGTGATTGTCCCTAGAAACCCCTGACAAGGAGCTGCCCAACAATATGGAACACGTGGAGCTTTACTTCCTCGGGAATAAATGAGATAAGTGTTGTGTGTCAATTAACCTTAAGCCAGATAAGTGCTTGAGGATTAATTTACTAGATAATACTGGAATCTGAGAGGATGTCGAGGATTTGGTGGAAACTATTTCAAGTATAATTAATGCTACTTTTAAATATAAATAGATAGATAGATAACAGAACGACTTGAAAAATCCTTGTATTAGAAAATGAAACGTTTTCAAAGGAAAAGAAGTGTTTAAGCATCACTTCCGGCTGCTGGATGGGGATTTGGTTTCATGGAAGACAAAGGAAGTTTCCAGAGGTGAAGGAAGGTGTTAAAAGGACAGGATTTCATGCTGATGGGTGGGTTTGCTGCCCACTAGGATGCTGATAATGCGAATTGGAGCTCTGCACTTGCACTTGGAGCAGGATTTACCCCATGCCCGTTGCTCTGCTCTGGACAGCTTTTCCCACGGTCCTGAGCTGATTCCTCTGGCTTTTCCATTCCCAGGGATGAGGTGCTTGAACAAATCACCAGCAATTCTCTCTGTTTACCCTTTGTTTACCCTTTGGGGCAAAGGGCATCCTCAGAAAATATAAATATTTCCTTTGCTCACCCTCGGCATTTGGGGGATTTTTCCAAGGGACTGACGGGTGTGTGTGATTAGCTGCTTGTAGCCTCCTAATTAGCTGAAATGTCATTTGCCTCATGTTGCCTCCGTGCGTGTTTTGCCTTGTGTTTAATCCCTGGGAAGGAAAACGTGGAGAAGAATACGGCTGCTGTGGCTGAGCTGGGACAGAGCTTCTCTTGCAGCTTGGCAACCTGTTAAAAATATAAAAAATAATAATAGTAACGTTTATGTGCCGCTTTTTTTTCACTTCTAACACCATAAAAACTGAATCTGGGTCTAATTTGTAGCCTTGGGACAGTCTCTGAGGGCCTGACTCAAGAATTACTCCCATGGACAGCCTTTCCCTTGTGCAAACACTGATTGGTTTGGTTGGTTTGGTTTTTTTCCCCCTTTGATGCATTTTTCATTTGAACATCTCAAAACCCTTCAAAAGTTTCCGCCCAGTTGTTCACCTGCAACTCCAAAGAGTTCTGAGGTGGTTTTTTTTCTGTCTCTGCTCTGCTTAAAGTGCTTCAAAACCCCAATGCTCTGTGCTGAGGATCTAAAGCCGTGTTAATATACACCTCTCTGTGAGGTTTTGATTTAGTGCCTCATTGTCTGGCACCTTCAGCACCTAGGTTCTGCCCACCAATGCATTTCCAGTGCTTTGCTGGGGAGAGATTGTAGGGAAAGCTCAGATTTCAAAAGGAATTAAAACCCTGAGCTCCTTTCAGCCACAACCTGGGTGTTACAGGAGGAAACGTTGTGGGATCTGTTGTCACTCCATGGTCTGGGACACTTTTATTTCAACAGTGTTGTTTTGCCTCAGCTTCTGTCCTGTCGGTACCAGGTTTAATGCATCCCTGGATCCTGAAATAAACCTTGAGCCAGGCACTGCCACCAGCTCTGTGCCACCACCCTCTGCCACCCACTGAGCCATTTAAAACCACGGGAGGGTCACTTTTGTTCAGCTGGAGAAGCCAAAGGATGACAGTGATGCCATGATGCTTTTNTGCCCTTTTATCACCACTGTTACATCAGGAAAAGCACAATAGGATTTTCTTCCCCTTCAGGAGGTTGCAAAAGTCCTTCAGATTCCCCCCTAAACGGATTTCACACAGCTCATTAGGCTGCACTTCAGTGATTGGAAATGTCAGTGTGATTAGGGAAAGCTGGGATTTTGCAGGCACTGGGAATGTGGCTGGGGTTGCACAACCCAGCAAGGAGTTTCAAATTTATCCCCAGCTGCTAAAATACCATCCTTAACCCACAAATGTGACATTTGTTTCTCCTGGAGTGCAGATTTTGGGGGGGGGGGATGACCCCGCCCACCTTGCCCTGCTTTTATTGTGCATTCACAGCAGTTTCTGAGGAACCCAGCCTATGAAATTTATTTTGGGTATGAAAAACCTGCCTTGATGTAGCTGTAGTTCAGTATTTGCTTGTATTTAGGCAATGTGCCGAGGTCATAATATCGATGGGGGCTTCATTTTACCTGGGAAATGTTGTTTTCTGACCCGATCAGCAGCTCCCAGCCCAAACAACTGTTACTGAGGGCTGTGCAGGACTTGTTCCATCAGGAACAGGTTGAGCACAGCCTGTTTCAGTGAGGAAATGTGAGCACAGGCCAACTCTGGGGTGACTGGAGGCCAAATGAAACACCTGAGCCATGTGTCTGAAGCTCCCAGGTACTTTAGAAAGTGTTGGACGTCAAATTCCTGTTACAGCCAACAAAAACGTGACCCTAGCACCACCACAAGATGATTCACGCTTGTACACAATCACTGTAAAAGCAAAAGAGAATAAAACCTTTACTGAACCTCAGATGAATATCAAGTGAAACCAGCAGCTTTACAGAAAATTAAGATATTAAAAGTGTTTCTTCCACCCAGCTGGTCGTTTTCTGACACTGTCTCCTGGCAGAAGCACCAGTTTAAAAATAATTCTGAAATAGCAAGTTCTTGGCCCTGCTGATGCTCTTGTTTTGGGGCTTTTGATATTTTTCTTTTCAAATAAGGTTTACTGAGAAGAAAGCTCCCTCTTATTTCAGTTTATGATGCCTTGCCCTTTCTCACAGTGCTTGTTTCAGGTTGGAGTCCTTGCAGCAGCACAGCTGATGGAGGTGCTGAGGCATGAAGGAGTTATCAATATTAAAATGCCCTTCAGTGACACCATCGCCTTTTTTGTTCAAGAAAAAAACCTTCATTATTTGCTAAAACTGGCCAGGCCCTGCACTCCTCCCTCCACTTGTCTGCTCTGCTGCCAGGCTGCCTTGATTGAGGATTATTTTTCTTTCCTCATGCATTATCTTCTGCAATGAGCTGAATGGGAAGGGATCTGCCATAAGGAAAAAGACACCTGAAGTCAGTTCCAGAAAGGAAAGTGGGCTCCGGGGTGTGGAAGACCCCATTTATGTCGGATTAAATGTTCAATTAAAGTCACTTAATGCTGTAAAATATCTCCATTTCCACTGCAGCTCTGCCTTTGGAGCTGTCTTGCCCCATCGAGGACTGAAACCTGCCTGAGGGGCAGAGCCAGGGATGTGACAGAGCTCAGAGTGGATCATTACTGCCTAAGTAAGCATTAAATATCCATGTATTTGCCCACAGTTCTACTTTGGGAAAATAAAAACTGCCTGTTTCCCCCCATTTACTGCCGTGTGCTTGATGCCTTTTCCTGGTCTTAAAATCAAGAACCAAACACGGTTAGAGGGGAAAAAAGGGGTTTTACCTCGGTATTTATTTTAAGGATCCTTGGTGCACCCCGTGCAGGTGGAGCACGCTGGAATGCACATCCAAATGCACACCCAAATGCACCCCCAAAATGCACACCCACAATAGTTTGGGTATAACATCATAGGCTTTACCAATTAGCAAATCTATCAAAGATTCCCCAATGAGAGGCTGAGCGAACCCCCCTCTCTGAGGAACTTTCCCCCCCTGGACAGGCCTATCTTAGTTTACAAAATGTGTTCCAGAGAAGCCCTCGGTGTCTGAGGCTTCTGAGATGTTTGGTCTCCTGGCTTAAGGAATATTGGGTCTGTGCTGGTTATCAAAGCTGAGGAATTAGAAGTATGGGGGCTAAAAGGCCCTCAAGAATACATAAAAGTTATACAAAAGAAGATATCGAGGGGGTATATATAAAAAGCAAAAAAAGCATCAAGGCATCATGCTCATGGTAATCACTGATCACAAAGTCACTCATAGGAAAGTTAAAGCCTGAGTGGTGCTGTGGGATTAAAGCACACATGGAAATCATTCTATAAGGGACCATTTCTGCATCGTCCCTTACAGACCTTATAGATGGGTTTGCATCCTGTGACTGACCAAACACTGCTGCTTTATTGCCCACCAAGATGGGAATTTGAAGATGTTTCCTGCATTTTCCTTTCCAAAAAGTGGCTTTTGTGGGGTGATGTTGTGCAGTGGGGTGGGTGGGTGAGGGAAGGACCTTCCCAGTGGCCTTTCCTGAGGGATGGAAGTGATGCTCTCACCATCCCAGACCAAGAACAGGTTTCATTTGTGTGCATTTCCAACAGAAGGAGGGAGCTGGGAAGTGCTAAAAGTTGAGAGCTGGAAAGGTGAGCAACTGGAAAAGAGCTAAGTCCCATTTTTCTTTTTAACAGCCACCCAGGCCCAAATTCACTGGCAGTGTTGTGCCAAGAACTCACCTTGGAAATCACGGTGACACTTTATCTTCACCCTGGGAATGCAGGGAGCCAGGTCTTGTAGCCCAGAGTCCTCTTGAATAAACACTGCACCAGATGAATTAAAAAATCATAAAAGCGTTCCTCAGCTGGCTCATGTGCTGGTGATGGTGCAAATGTCAGCAGATGGGGTTGATTTTGTAGAGCTACCCTCTCAAAACATCCATGGGGTCAGTTTTTTGTGTTGTGGTGGCATTGGATGTGTTGAAACTTCTGTTTGAAGAAGGTTTGGGACAGATTTTGAAATATTTCAGTGGTAACATCACCAGGCAGACACAAACATTCCCCCTTTCCCTTTAACCACTCTTCTGGGCTGGTTTTTCCAAGAGCTGTGGTCGTGTTCCTGTTCTGGGTGTGAGGGGACACTGCAGAATTCAGGGGTCAGTTTTTTGTGTTGTGTCTCATTGTGGATGTGTTGAAACTTCTGTTTGAAGAAGGTTTGGGACAGATTTTGAAATATTTCAGTGGTAACATCACCAGGCAGACACAAACATTCCCCCTTTCCCTTTAACCACTCTTCTGGGCTGGTTTTTCCAAGAGCTGTGGTCGTGTTCCTGTTCTGGGTGTGAGGGGACACTGCAGAATTCAGCACTTGGGGCTGGAGAGCTGCAACTCCTGTACAGCCCTGAGCACCCAATAGCTGCCCTGAGCTCTTCCCAGGCTCTCCCTAAGGCAATTCCAGCCTCAAGGAGCGTGCGAATGAGCCCATTCATCATTAAGCCATGGCTTCCAGGCAGGTTATGCCTGTGTTTGACCTGGAGACTTCGGGCTTTTTATTCTAAAAATCATATTCACAACTTAGATCCTGAAGCAGCTTCCCTGATGGCCTTCGGAATACTTGGGAAAAGCCATTAATTTGGAGCAGGGATGGCAATTATGCTCATATGAGAGCAGAAGGGACCATTTGCTGCTTTGCTTTATTGGATGACTGAGTAATTCGTTATTTGTGTAGGAATCTTATTTTCCATTGCTGGCTGATCAGCCAGTCAGGACTGTAAATCTAATTAATTCGAATACATGAGATTGCAAGAAACAGTGTTTCTCTTTGGGTTCAGAAGTAAGAAATAATTAGCTCACAAGAACTTCAGTGCTTTGGAACTCACTCCTTGGCAGCCCTGCAGCTCGAGCTCTAGGCAGGGTGGGAAGTCCAAGAAGAGAATGTGATGATTAAAAATGAATTTCTTGCTTCTTGGACAGTATCAAGAGCTCAGCTCGTGTTTGTTAGGAGAGGGCATCTGTCTCCCTGCCTCTTTAGATGAGGAAAAGGCAAATATAAACAGGAGAAGGAGCCAGTCCAGCTCCCTCCAAGGCTCCCACTTTGCCAAAAGCTGCTGTTCCTCCTGCTCTGTGGTGGCTGTGGCTGGGAGTGCATCTGGTGCCTCTGCTCCTGGGGGGATCCCTCTGGACCTGCAGCCTCTCAACACAAATATGGACCAGTGACACCTTCTGGCTGTGGGTCTGAACCAGGTGAGGCCCCCCAAACAGAGGGATGGATGGGTTCAGAGGTGCTGAACTTCTGTGGGAGAAAAATAAATGGCAGAGAAAGTGGAAAAGGAACGAACATCCTGCCAGCTTTTAATATTATCTGCAGATGAATGGATGTGATCAGTTCACAGAATCAGAATATGCTGAGTTAGGAGGGATCCATCAGGATCAAATGCCTCACAGGACACCCCCACAATCCCACCCCATGCCTGAAAGTGTCACCTTGGTTTGTGGTTGGCAGCAGATTTTCAGTCTTAACAAAAATAATTAAAAAACTCCTTGGCTTTCCATCATTTTAGGTCGGATTCTTGTTCTGAGATGTGCTGGAAGTTGAGACACTCCTCCAAAAGGGCTCACGTGTGGAGGAGTGTTGGGAATGCCAAGATTCAGATCCTGGCAGTGCTGCCAAGACACAGCAGGAGGACGAGGTCGATTTTCAGCATGGTTCCAAGGGAAGGAGGAAAACAATATGGGAAGGGCACTTCTGAGACAGAAAACCTAGGCAGAAAGGACAAAAATCTGTGCTTGGTTCCTTCTGTCAGTGGGAGCTGCCTGTGGACTGGAGCTCTTGGAATGAATTCCTGTGATCCTGGTGTTGGAGAGACTGTGTCCTAAGGCAAGGAAAACAGGCAGTGATGAGGAAAGCGGGCCCCAAATTCCTCTCTGCCATAGGAATCCTAAAAAATGCTGAGAACAGCCCAGGAAGGCCATCCTTGGAGTGCTAAAACCACTTAAATCTCTCCAGCAGACATGAATTCCTGGGGAAAACGGAGCATGGACAGTGGGACTGATGTGGCCGTGGCTGCTCTCAGGCTGATATGAATAAAAACTGTGTTTAACTCACCTTGAGTAAAAAACTTAATCTCTTTGAGTACTAATTTATTTTCTATAACACATTTCAAGGCATGGAATGGCCCCATTGGCATTTCCTATAAACCCTAATGAAATTTGGGCTGAACCACTGAGGTTTTTTCCTGCATTTTTATGGTAGAAATCCTTCGCAGGGACTTTTTTGGGTATCCCTGGGACTTGGAAATTAATGTTATTAGAGTTCTCAAAGAGAACAAGTGTGGGACAGCTACAGTTTCTGCTGCTCAGCTTTGATTAAAGCCTCTTCATGTTTATTTCGGAGAGAATCACGAGGCATTTGGGTGTTGCTAAATATAAATGGGATGACTCAAAGGGAACGCTGAGGTCCAGATTTGGAGCAATGAATCAGGGAGATGCTTTGAGCACCATCAAACCCCACTTCAGATTCTCCAAGCTGCCACCAAATGTAACAACAAAACTGAAGAAAACATCTTGTTTGGGGCTGTATCTTTAGGCAGATGAGGCTTGAGGAGAACCTCGCAGACATGGGAGGGTTTTAATGCTGCACTTCTCAGTAATTCCTATATATGTGACTTTTTCCCCCCCAAGATTTGGACGCTTGCTTGGCTTCTAAAGGAGAGGGACTGATATTCACATGTTGAATTGAACACTGACCTTTGCCTGACCATCCCTGCACAACTTTGGGTCTTTTTAAGGTATTTAAGCATCTAAAGAAACACACAGATGTAAGTTCATAGCATTCTAGGATGGCTTGTGTTGGAAGGGACCTTAAATCTTCTCCCCATGGGCAGGGACACCTTCCCCTAGACCAGGTTGCTCCAAGCCCCATCCAACCTGGCCTAAAGTTGTTTGGTTTTGGTGGGGTTTTTGTGCTGAAGGTATTTGTACTCATTTTTACAATCTGAGGTGGTTTGGAAAATCCTGAAGAATGTTAATTCCCACATTTAGGCAGGTGGGCACCTTCAGAAACCTCATCCACAGAGAATCTGCTACTTTGCACAGCAGGAAGAAAAATTTTAAACCCAAAACCAGCCCCACATCAGTGTAATTTCTGGTGTAAATGTGCGTGATAACCTCATAGAAAATTTCCAAGAGTGTTTATTCTAAATATGAATTTTAAGCCATGTTTTTTTCCAAGGATTCCATTCTCTTGGCTAAAGCTACAACCTTGTAGCTTTTAGTCCATCTCCAGTTGCATTTCAGAAGATCCTTTCACATGCCAGAACTATTCCAAGCCCAGATGAAATGAGGGAGCATCAGTGCAGGCATCCAGCCCTACTACAAATCTCCCTCTCCTCTGGACCTGACAAAGAGCTGCTTGACTGAGCCTGAAATGCAGCTGCTTAAGCTTTAAAATACTATCATTTTTGTTTGGCATTGTGTGGGCACAGAAATATCGATGCAGGTGACCACAAGTGCTAAAAGAGAAAAATCAGTTTTGTAGTCAGAGCTGAGTGGGTGAATTCACAAGCTGCAGATGCCTCACTCGGGTGGATCCTTTTAAAAAGGAACAAATTTGTAAATGTCAATGTATCTGTAACTCTTAAGGAGAGAAATTACAATGTTGGTTTTGTTAAAAGTCTTTCTATTCATGGTGCTACTTAATTAAGGTGAATTTTTTTATTACAAGGAAAAAAATCTCTTTACAAAGAGGTTGTAGAATATTAGATGAAGTTTATCCTGTCCAGAGGGAAGGACTCAGGATATTGAAGTAAGAAGAATCACAGTTCTAGAGGCCTGAATGTCCCATTTATCGCCTCTGTCCAGAGTGGGATTCTCATTTTCCTGTAGCCCTGACAGGCAGGAGATGCCTTTCTGCTCAAAAAGCATTTCTTTAATTTCTAAAAAAAGGTTTTCTCTAATTTTTGAAGTGCTGTGATTCCGCTTTTCCAGTGCTGGGCCTAAGACAACTCCTGTCAAATTTCCAAAGGGAACAGAGCAAATCCAAGTGCTTTCCATCACATATGAAACCTGTATTGACTCAAGCTGGAAATCCTAATCAAGTAGAGTGCATTATCAAGTCTGATAAATCTTAACAGACCTTCTAATCAATAGAGCCTGCAGCGTGTGCCAGAGCCCACAGCCAGTTCAGGAAATATGATTTTCGGGAAAGGCACAGAATTCCTGCACGTTGAGTTAGGATGAGTATCTGAGTTATGGCATTACTGCTTTATGGAAGGGGATTAAGCTGACCCTGAGCTGAAATTAGTGAGGTTTTCATCCCCATTTAGGGGTTTTTTTCAACTGTCACAGTCCAGGGGCCCCACAGAAAGGAGAAGTAGGTTTTTGGAGGGGCCTGTGCTGGTTGGATCAGATGTGTGTGCATGGGGAGATATCTCTGTGCCCCATTCCTCACTTTTCCATGTGTTTATCCCTTTGCCAAAGTCCCAGGAAGAGCTGAACCTCACAGGCTCAAGGAGTGAAAAGCCACTGATGTCACTTTGCAGCTCAGGGAGCTTTGGGCTGAGCTGAGCAGAGTTTGCCATGCTCTCAGCCCTGATGTTTTTGGCAATCCCTTTATTCCCACTGCTGCTCACACGTCCCAGCAGATTGGCCACCACCAGGAAGGAGCCTTGGAACTGGCTCTGGTTTGGGGATTTGGGGATGGGAATGAGAGCACAGGGATGGGCTCCTGCTTTGGGGGGCAACAGCCTTTCCATGGAATGCTGATAATTCCAAAGTTGTGGGTTTGATCCCCAGATGGGCCATTCACTTAAGAGCTGGGCTTGATCCTTGTGGGTCCCTCCCAACTCAGAATATTCCGTGGAAGTTGTGTTTTGGGAACAGACCCCTCAGGCTGCTTTGGGCACAAACAGCCCCTGTTCCAAGGGGCTGTAGATGGTATTTAGTGTCCTTGCTAGCTCCATGTAGGAATATTCCTGAGGAGGCAAAGGTTCCTGTGGGTGCAGTGGATGCTCTGTAGCCTTTGGTGGGTGTTGGGTGCAGCTCTCACCCCACATCACTGGGGCAGCTGCAGGAAGAGTCATTCCCTGAACTCGGGATGCGGCAAGAAAAACTATTTTTACTTCTCTCAGCTGCACATTTATTAAATTTCCAACCTGAAAAGCTCTCCCCCTGCCAGGATTTCTCTAAAGAAGAAAGATAACCTTGGCAGGCTGCTGGAATCCTGTTTCCCTTGGCAGGGGAAGGCCAAGTGCTGCCTGTGCCCTGAAGGCAGACGCTGCTAAATCTTCTCCCTGGGGCTGCTTTATTACCAAGAGGACTCAGGACTGTGCAGACATTGCAGACAAAGATATTTCAACCCCCTCTTCTCCCTTCACTCGGGGAAATTACATTTTGCTGTGTAGTTTTTAATCTGTCTGTTGGGCCCATACAAAATGACAAGTGAGCGTGATTTAATTTTATGATAGCACTGCATTAGATGACCACTTTATGTTGCTGTAAAAGAGGGATTTGGAGTGGTGGTGTGCTCTGCTCTTCCACATTTGATATCCTTGTTTCCTGGAGTCTGACAATAAAATCTTAGGAATGTTAAGAGCAGCTTTGCTGTTGAGGCCTGGTTGCCTGTGTGGATGTATTTGGGGAAATTGGGTGTCACAGGAGCACTGAGGCTTTGGTATCATTTTATTGGGACTTGTCAAAATGTTCTTCTCTCTGGTGACCGTGACAAGACCCAGGGAAGGGCTGGAGCTGTGTCAGGGAGGGTTAGGTTGGATTTTAGGGAAAGGTTCTTCCCCCAGAGGGTGCTGGGCACTGCCCAGGCTCCCCAGGGAATGGGCACGGCCCCGAGGCTGCTCCAGGAGCGTTTGGACACCGCTCCCAGGGATGCCCAGGGTGGGATTTTGGGGTGTCTGTGCAGGGCCAGGGGTTGGATCAGTGATCCCTGTGGGTCCCTTCCCACATGGGATATTCTCTGATTCCATGAATGGACATCAAGCCCAAGTGTTTTTTTTCCATCTGAGGTTCCACATCTCACATGTGCCGTGACCAGCCAAGGTCTGTTGATTTCTGTTATTTTTTACTAATCCTTCTACAAATTCATTTTAAGTAGAGTGGCAGCATCTTCCCTCAGCATTGCAGCTGGGCAGGAGATTAAACACTGGGAATTGTATTGGGCACACACATATCAGGAAAAAACACAGCAAACTGGTGTTTGTTTCTGACTCTTGAGTGGAAGAATATCCGTTCTATAAATCAAGAGTAACACAGTTGGTATCACTGATTTTTTATCCTGATATAACTGAGATAAGGAAGAACTGGTACTGCTGTGTATGATTCTGGGAAAACCTTGTCTGGAAAACTGTTTAAAAGTCCAGGCACTTGTATTCAAAGGAGATAACAGAAACAGATGCAGAGCAGAGGTTTTAGGGTGGTTGAGGAAATGATTAACAAGAGACTGGAATACTCCTGCTTCCTTGGCTTATCATAGCAGGCTGGGATGTGCAGCATGTGGATGTGCACAGGGAAAAGGAGGAATAGGCAAAATTAAAGCTGAGGTTGACATGAGCTTAACTGGACAAATCTGGATGTGAGAACTTTCCTTCTCCTTAGAACAAGCTCAATATTCATTTCAAACAGGCTTCTGACAGGAAGGGTACAGGTGAAAATTCACTGGTTTGAGGATTGTGGTTTATTAAACTTAATTTAAAGAAAAAAGAAATAAACCCTAACCACCCGAACAACAACAGAAGTAACATCAGGATTATAATCTTACCATTATGTTCTCTATTTTAGTTAATGAGCAAATTTAGTCTTCTCAGTTTTAATTAATGAGCAAATTGATTTGGTCTTTTCCAGGACATGGTCTGCCCAGGTTGGAAGTTGTGTCCTTTTCACAGGGAGTTGACTTAAATAGCTCCATATCCAAGGAGGAATTAAATTGAGCAACCAAACCTTCCCAGCACTACAGGAATTCTCAGTTATAGCCTCATCAGCAAAGGTGGAAGAATAGGGACTGGCCTTGCTCTGACTCCAGGAGCAACCAAGTGCAAGTGAAGGAAGGCAATGCCATCAAATGTCCACACTGTCCTCTCTCCCATCCCACACCTCAGATTTCTGGAAAGCTCCTCTGTTTTCACAGCTCTTCATTGAGGTTTAGGAATTAAATCCAACACCTTCACGCTGAGACTCGTGTTGTTTTGGGCAGTTTTGCTGCCAGGTTTTTAATGGACTCTCAGTAAAGTCACTCACCTGTGCTTTGCTCCGCTGCAAAGTTGCTCAGGGTGCTCCTTCACAGCCCTGCTAAAATATGTTTGAATTCCTGCCTGGCTTTGAATGGGAATGTGCACTCCATCAGCCAGCAAGGACACTTGTGTTCATACAGCATTCATGAGTGCATGTTAAACACTGCTATAAAAGGACATTTCTTGTCTTCAGCTAAATTGACAGCCCCTCTTTCAATATCAACTCCTTGTGCTTGGGAAATCAAGACATATGATTCTCTCTTTTTTTCAGCTAAGTAAAAAAGATTTCTTTTTAATGTCTGGGTGAGTGAAAATCTCTGCTATTTGCTGTGATGTTTCCTTTCTAGAGGACTGCTTTGTTTTGGTGGATAACTATTGCTTTTCCTTTTGCTTGTCTGCCTTAAAAATTTCTGTGGGTACACACAGCTGTGATGAAGCTCCTTTCCTTCCACTGTCACTCAGAGCCTTTTCAGCAACAGCTTTGTTTAGAGCTGAAAAATCATGATGCTGAGAAGTTGCCTGAAGAAAAGAAATTGGAAGGTAACGTTGTAATGAGCAGGAGTCCTTTTTTTTTTGGTTTTGTTTCTATCATTATTAATTAAGGTGGGCTTTGTGTACCCGATTGTAACAGGCAGCAAAACAAGAGGGTGAGTGACCTGGACAAACTGAGGCTAAAGGAAAAAGGGGGAGGTGGGAGGTGATGCTTTTCATTCAATTCATCCACTTTAGTAGTCCAGTCAGTGACTGAGGAGTTCTTTAATGCCTTTCACCAGCAGTTTTCTGTCCCTTCACCAACAGGTTATCTGTTCCATGCGGTGTCTCAGCAGAGGCGCATGCACTGGGAATGATGGGTATTTTCAGCTGGACAACCTGGCCTTGGACACTTCCAGGGATGGGGCAGCCACAGCTTCTCTGAGCACCCTGTGCCAGAGCTTTGCCCTCCCAGGAGAGAATTTTGTCCTAAAATCTCATCTAAACCTCCCCTCTGTTGGGTTACACTGTGTGGTGATAAAGAGATAATCCCTGAAGGCCGGAGAGAGAGAGAGAGGATCCAGGTCACCGGGGATGGGTGGAGAGAGGATTGTGGTTTGTGGGCAGGGCTGGACCTGTGAGAGGTGATGGTTGTAGTTTGTGACCTTACAGGGCATTGTTTACCTGTTACCATCATAGGTAATGTCTGTGCACTGCCCCAGGTGATTGGGGACACTATGGGGAACATCTTTCCTGTTTATATGATGTTATATCCTGTTGTGTGGGGGTATTTAGGGAATTCTGGCTGCGCAATAAACGACTTTGCACCTCCAGCTTGTGTGCAGAGTTCTTGCCCATGCATGATTACTGCACTTCTCTTCATTTGAAACCACTCCGCTTTGTCCTGTCATTGCACATCTTGCCTGTAGATCTTTGGAGAAGGGGATATCCAGCCCAAGGGACACTCTGCAAGGCAGGGATTTGTTACCCAGTCTGGCCATTTACAGAACAGGGGGCTCTGTGTGGCCGGAGGAGCACAAGTTGAGATCAGTGGCAATAGCTATTTAAAAAGAATTTATTATATTTTAGCATATTTTTTTCAGTGCTAGCAAGAACAAGAGCACACCTGGACCCTCCCAACAACAAAGTGTTTGTCTAGAGATGAGAATCAGGCTCTTGTCTCTCAGTCCCACTCCTCTGGTTCCTGCTGCTGTTTCCTGCAGCCATTTAAAATGACACATCCTCACATTCCAGGCACTGGGACTTCAAGGCAAATATTGCTCAGAAATATGCCAAGGCTGGTGACAGGAGGAGCAACAGCAAAGCTCCTGGTGGGATTTGAAAGGCTTTGAAGGGTTTCAGGCTCAGCTCTGTGCCCCCACGCAGAGCAGACACAGCACAGTGGGAGCAGGACAGGTCCCTGTGTGCTTCCTCATGTCCCAGCACAGCCCAGCTGCTCGGCTCAAACCACTGGGAAGAGGTGGAAGCTATTAATGTCAGGCAAATAAAACATTGAATTGGCAACCTGAGATCAGGACAAATTTCTAAACTCCTCCAGCCTCTCAGGACAGTGTGTGCTGAGATTGGGTATCCTGATCCAGGCTTCTTTTCCACCTGGCCAGGTGGAACACACAGCCCTGGCAGGGTTTGCGTTTTCAAATGACGTCTCCTTAAAAGCAGATTTTTAAGCTGCTCCATGTGTATATTTAAATCAGGAACCTGGGGTGATTCAGTCAGACTGGAGACCAGTCTTAAGAACTTGTGTCTACCTGAACCTTATGGTGTTTTACAAGCTCAGGCCAAACCTCTTCTCCTTCAATATTCCAAAGAAGTCACAGAAGAATGACCTGAACAGTTTGGCAAGGCTCACCATATGTATTTCTCCTGCAAGAGGAAGGATATTCCAAAGGAAATTTTGAAAGGCTCTCTAATTCCCAGGAAAATCAGAGAGTATAACAGAAATACTTGTGTCCCTCAATTTAAAAAAATGTGCTGTAATACCTACGTACCACAGGATGGAGTTACAGACTTAACTTTAGATTTGCCTGCCTTTTAGCCCAACTGTTAATATTTGTTTTAATGGTTTGGGTTTTTTTTTAAACACACTTTACTTGAAACAGATGTGTCCAAGTGTATTGGGGAGGATTCTTCCACCTTGCAAAGGGCAGAACAAGGTCACACCAGGCACAATTCCTGCCTGTGCTGTGCTGAGGGAACAGGCTGGACATGGGGCTTGTGCCATTGCTCTGAGTGCTTTAATCTGCTGTGATTCAGCATTCAACAAAGATCTCCCTTTTCCAGAAGTCAAAAAATCAGGTTGGAAAGGACCTCGAGGATCATACAGCCCAACCTCCAGCCAAGCCCTGGATGCCCATAAATCCTATCAAAAGGCGCCACATCTGCCTGAGTTCTGAACCCCCGCCGGGGATGGGGACTCCACACTTCCCTAGGACTTTCTCCCAATGTTTAACAACTCTTCCAGTGAAGATATTCTCCCTGATATCCAACCTGAACCTCCCCTGTCACAACCTAAGCCTTGTTTCTCTGTAGCCCTGGTGGAGGCTGTGCTCTAGAATGAAATACTCCTGAAATCCTCCCTCTGACCTGATGCACTGGAGCTGAACATGCAGAGGGTACTGGCACTGCAGAACATCCAGGGACTGCAGCTGGGATGGGCAGATGCTTCCCCAGGGATTCACTGCCAGGCAGTCAAGCTCCCCCTCAGCAGGATTAGTATTCCTCAGCTTCCCTGGCTGTGGAAAGGTGAGAGGATTTAATTACAGACTAAAAACAATTATGAAACTGAATCTACTCGTGTTTGCAAAACACTTGGAAACCTCCAGATTGTGGAACTGGCAGAATTAATAATTACCATCTCCACCAGCCTGGCACTTCCCTGCCTATCAATCCACACACAGGAGCACTTTTTCTTGGGGAATTTTTGGAGCAGAGCTGCTGCAGGAGAGGTGGGTGCCCCTTTGGGACAGCCTGTGAAGCTGCTGTGGTGTGGCAGGATGTGTAACCCCCCTCACTTCTCGTCCCCCAGTTCCTTCACAAATATAATTGAAGTTTTACATTTGCCAATAAAAGCTCGTCTTCAGTTTTAAGCACTTAAAATCTAAAATTATAATTTGGGCTTTAGTAAATGCACTTAATTAAAAGCTAATAAAAACCTTGTTTAGCGTTTTATAATTTTTAATTTTTTTTTTTATAATCCGCAAAGATTAATTTCAAAAAAATACGGCTGTGTGTAATCATGAGAGAGGGTTGTTCTGAGGGAATCTGAGCTCTGCTTTTTCCTCTTGAAATATATATTTATTTTTTTTCATTTCCATGCAGTATATAAATAAAATATTAAGCCAAGCCTTGGATGCTACACCCTGTGCTGGAGAATTAACATGCCAACTTGACTTTGTAAGCTTCCAAACATGTGTATCCTCATAAAATCACTGAATAGAGGGAATGTTTATTACTCGGAGCTGTTTTCCCTTGGTTTCCTGCCTTGTCAGTTCTCCTAGAGCGAGGCAGAGGCACACTGGCCGAGGAATTGGGAGGGAATTGGCCCAGGTGAGTCCCGGGGCAGTGCTGGGCTCTGGCAGCAGGGACGGGACTGGATCATCAGCCCCAGGATGTCACACAGGGCTGAGGCCTTTGGGCAGGGATCCAGAATGTGAGGAGCTTCTAAAGAGCTCGAAACACTGGAATACCAGACACTGCACGCCCTCTGTCTCATCCTGATATTCCAAGTGTTCCCCCCAAATGATTCTTCCTGTCAGCCCTGATAGAAACAGCTGCCAATTCTTTAAATTAACAAGTTTATTAAAATGGGAGCAATTAGGGTCTCTGTGGCGGGGTAGCCAATTCCCCACAGGAAAGGGAGGGCCGTGCTGGGGCCCTGACCACTGTGGAGCAGAGCAGAGACCCCGCCTGTCACAGGGGTTTGTCTTTTATACCCCTCCAGAGGGCACCACCCCCTTCCCAGAGTCCCGCCCCTTTCAGGTGTCCTGATAGGTTGGTGGTGGCTCATCGTGCAGGCAATTGGCTCAATCCGTCAGGGCGTCAAGTGATTGGCTGCTCCTCTCATCCAATTGAGTTCCTTGTTCATCCCTTCATTATAATAATTCCCTGATGTCACCGTTTTCCAGAAAGTTCCCCTTGTTCCTGTCAATCATCCTACTCCCAAAGCTAGTACAGAGAGTGAACCTTACACTAACCCCTCCACACCCCATTAACCTGCAACCGTTAACGATTAATCACCGTTCCCAATTAACAACAAGCTACAACCTCGTATCAACTGTAAACTGTAAACAATCAAACCCTTAATAACTCAGGCCTACCAAAGCCAACTCCGTACTCATTTATAACTGCCCTCACCCGGTGTGGGCAGGCCTTCCCCCCATCACAGAAGAGCTTATCTGTTCTGTCCATCAGCTGCTGCGATAGTTCCGGGCATTCTCCCCCTCACAGGAATGGATGAGTTAAGCCAGGCCAGGTCCGTGTCTGGTAAAGGAGTTTCTCTTACTCCAGAGGAGTGAAATCCCTGCTGACAAGGGACAACTTGCCTTGACAACAACACGTGGGGAGATAAGCTGGAACCTCCGACTGACAGGCATTTCACTTTACAAACTATAACAGCTACACAAACTTTCAAGGAGGCAGAAGTCTCCTAAACACACCCTGCAAATGTGTAGGGCTTTTCCCTGAAGTTTGGACACAAATTTCATGGTTACTTTTCCAGAAATCAAGGGAGAGGACTCCACGTGCACTCCATCATCAATTCAGTGGTAAGTTATATTGACTCCTAATCTATACTGTTTCTTTGCTAGCTGTAATATAGGTACCTTTTATCATTCACTGTATTATTTTATCTACTAGTAGTTCTTTTTGTTTTGTCCTGTGTAGTCTGTTTAAAGTCTTATGTCCGTTAATCTTGTGTCTATTCAATAAATACTTCATTTTGTAATAGACCTGATCTGTCGCTGTTGTACCAGGGACAGAGAGAAATCACGACACAAAAGTTCAAGTCCAGGAAAAAAATGGAATTATTTAATAACATACAGACTCGTTTTATACCTTAGTATTCTTAAATGGTGTAAGGTCATTGGTCCTTTGGCCACCCACCTCTCAGGGTGATTGGCTGAACCCTACAACACCTATTTCAAAATATTTTTCTAGTCAGTATCATAACAATACTACGTAACAAGCTACAGGTGCAGATAGAGAGAATTCGTTTACAAAACCATAGCACTGTTTTGAACAGCTTGTGTGGGAAAAGCAGGGCTCTCACAGAACACCGCAGAAAGCTGGAAAATTTCTCTGCTGAAAGCTTTTCAGTATCCACACTGATCGGCCCTTCTTAAGAACTCACGGGCAAGAGCCATTTGGGGTGCAGGCCGCCCCAAACAGAGCTACTGCCAGAAATCTGAGTCAAAGGCAGGATTTGTCTAAGCTCTCACTCCATTCCTAACACCAGGAGAGATCTCCGTTCAATAGCAGTAATGGAATGTCTGAAGCAATTTTCTTTGACTGATTTTACTTCTCACATCATCTTGTATTAACCACATGTCACTTCAGTAGTTATTTTATCTGGGTGTGGATTCTGGAGCCCTTTCAGGTCTTGGCTCCTCTCTGTTAGGGTAGGAGCCTAAAACACCGGAACTATTTCACTGTGCTTAATAACATGCTTGTTCGTATCCTGAATTTAGGGATAGGGCTGTAGGTTATGGTAACCCTTAAGATTATGGTAATGAACATTTCAATTTATAAACACCCCGGTGGGCCCTGAGTGGAGATAAG
Source organism: Aleadryas rufinucha (assembly GCA_013397815.1). Lineage (NCBI taxonomy): Eukaryota > Metazoa > Chordata > Aves > Passeriformes > Aleadryas > Aleadryas rufinucha. Next base: position 444,505 of record VZTH01013395.1, read on the forward strand.
GTCTTGATCATGTGGTCTGTTAATTGGGCTGTGCCTGTGATTGTGTTCAGTCTCATGCTTCAGCCCTGTCCTCACCCACCTCCAGCAGCTGCACTCCTGTCCCATAAAATTATTTTCTGCCTTCTCCTGCTATTCTGTGATTGCTTCCAGGATTAAAAAAACCTGGCAACTCCTGATTTTCAGGGGCTCAGTCTGCCTTTGGGACACTTTCCAAGACGTGTTGTCATCGAGCGTTGTCAGCCTGTCTGGTCCCACCTGCCATCCTGTCCACTGTGCTGCTGGGGAGGCTGCAGGAGCACAATTGGCATTTCAGCTCACTTGGAAAATGCCTCACGGCTGAAGAACATTTTTAGTTTTGGTTTTGTGGGACTACCAAATTTAGAGAACCTGCACTGAAAAAGGAGTGTGTCCAGTTGCTTAAATATAGTGATGCGACTGTTCCTCTGGGGGTGACGAGCAGGTGTCACTCAGTTCCCTGATTTTTCAGAGGTTTTAAATAATGGAACTTTTCTGGCATCCAGAAACCTGCAGTTGATGGAGCTTCTGCAGTGCAAGGGGTGTCATGGAGAGAATGATGGAATTATTCTGGTGTGTAGTTGGTACAAATGAGAGCAAAACCTCTCCATAAATAACATCATTACATGGATATTACTAGAATATTATATTTTTTTCTAAGCCTCACATACCCAAAGATATCCCAAACTTTGACAGCGATGTGTTGGATATTTCCAACCCTAGGGAGGGATCAATTTTCCCATGGAAAAATATATCTGACTCTGGTCAGGATTTGTCTATCTCCATGTAAAGAGCCTTTTTCCCTGCCTTTAGCAGGATATCTGTAAGAAAAATCTCTTTCTACCACAGGTACTTCTAGATCATCATCGGCTAATAATGGGCTTTATCCCCTTCCTGCAGCAGGTGACTGTAAAGCTGTCACCAGTCATCTGGGTTTACAGCAATAGCAATTATAATGGGAGTTTTTATTATATTTTGAATGCAGTGTTAGTACTGTAGAATAAATTAACCTTAGTCAGAATTATGCTGGCTGTATATTCCATTAATATTTGGGATCAGGCAGCATTTACAATAGAATTGCATCTGCAGAGGTTGTTCTGGGTATGACAGAAGAGGTGTCTGTCCTGGTCTTGGACAGAGATGGAGCAACCACAGCTTTGTGCCAGGGCCTTCATCCCCAGTAAAGAATTCCCAGTTTTACACTGATTTCTCTCTGTCACATGATTAAGAAATATCTAAGGGTAATTCTTTATATGAAATGCTTAAAACACATGCTGGGTTTTGGGAAATACTGAGAATTCGCTTTATTTAATGGTAGTTTTGGCACCTGGTGTGTTGCCATCGGCCTGAGAAGAATTCCAAAGGCAAAAAAAAGAGAAATTGCAACATTTAGTTTTTGTTGATCAGTGTTAAACCAGAATCAAGATAATCAAAGGATATAATTGGGAGCAGAATGTGCTTAGGTTTAAGCAGGTTTCACAGAAACTTGAACCCAGGCTTGCTTTGAATTTTATACTGAAAGCTGCTGGTGAAAGGGACATTTCCGAAGTAGGAATTGAAAAGCTTTTTGAAGCATGGAGAAGTAGCAACACCAAATAAAATAAATTAATGTAGTGATATTTCCAGGAACCCTTTTATACTTTTACAACATAGACTGAGTATAGAGGGTAAATGTATAACTGGGGATGTGATACAGTAATGTGGTTGTGGACTGCTTGGCCTGGAGCAGAAGTGGAGTACAAAATCCAAAGAAATAGGAGGATTCAGTGTTAAAGTGATGGTATTTTCATTTCTCTGGAGAAGCTGTGCCACAGCTCTCAGTGTGGGTTAACCATTGGAATAACCCAGAGGAAGTGACACATTTGTACTGCTGGATTCACTTAAAATCAGAAGGGACAGCAACTTTTGGTTCAGTCTCCTGAGTCACATTTCTGTGATTGGCCATGGCAAGGGAAACTGAATGTGTGTCTCAGTTCTGTCCAGATGACTGAAGGGAGGTTTATAGGAAAACTCCAGGCCGCGTTCTCAAGGAAGGAATATCTGGAGGGATTTGTGCACAGCTGGGTGGCACACAGGGTGACACAAGTCCTGTCCTTGTTCCCCAGCCAGTCCTGCCATGAGGAAGGCTGGAGATTTTACTTTCCTCCAGCAGAATCCTCAGCTTTGAGCTATTTTGCCGTCTCAGTGACTCGTGTTGTCCTGCCGTGGAACAGAAGCACAGGAGCAGCATGGAACCAAAGGGATGTTTATGAGCCATGCAGCAAACATTAAACCCCACTCCATTTCTCACCCCTGCCGACTCCAGTCTCGTGCAGGGCTGTGTGCAGGAGCACTGAGGCAGTGAAACAGAGCGGGATGTCATCCCTAAGGAATGTCTGAGCCTCCTCAGCCGAGCAGGTGGTGAACTTGTGCTTGGCTGGGTTTGACAGCAGCTGTGCTCCATCCCCTGGTGAAAATTAAATAAAAACCTATGCTTGGAGTCAAACTCTCCACTAGGGCAGTTTGGAAGAGCTGCATCCCAGGCCTCTGGAACTGTCCTGGCTGCATTTGGGTGTGGCAGGGGTCAGAGGAGGTGCCAGGCCCTGCTCAGTGGTGCCCAGAGACAGGACGAGGGGCAAGGCCAGGAATTAAAACAGGAAATTCCACTTCAATATAAGGAAGAATTTCCTTATGTTGAGGGTGGCAGAGCCCTGGAAGAACTGCCCAGGTAGGGTGTGGAGTCTCCCTCTCTGTTTGAGAGACATCCCAACCCCACCACAGGTGTCCCTGTGTCACCTGCTTTAGGTGACCCTGCCTGGGCAGGGGGTCAGACTGGGTGATCCCTTCCATCCAGTTCTGGGATTCTGTAAGGATCTGGCTCTCCACAGCAGCTGGAGAGTCAAACCCCAACCTCTTCTCCTGTGTATCTATCTCTGACAATCCATCTTAGTATCGAAAACGAGGGAATGTGGATGGGTGGGACCCCCAAACCAAGCTGGGTTTATTAACAATGGGCAGTTCCTCTATATCATTTCAATTGTGATCCCCTGTAACAAGTTCAATACACTCTGTAATGTTCCTATAAAGCTGCCTATGGGATGACAGCAATATATGGTGTGATGTTACAGGCCTTTCATAACATTCCAGAGTAATTAGGACATAAAATTGAACTGAAACTTTCAACCACTTTTCAGCTTTGTTCTCTCTCTCTCTACATATATTACTCTTCAGCAGGCAAGGGCAGTAATTTAATATTGACTTCTGGCTGTAAGATTACCATATAATCTAAATGCTAATAACAATTAAAGCACAGCATGGTGATTAAAGTATCTCTTGGAATATTGAAAATACAGGTAATAAATGGGGCAAGGATGTGAGGCAGAGTTGGAGTTTAAGGATCTGTTCTGAAGGGCTGTGCTGAGAAAAACAGGTTGGGCTGGAGAAATTTTGTGCACAGTCTGTACTTCTTCCATGCTTAGCCCTCAAACACAGTCTCATTTGATATATTTTTATTCCAGGCTTTATCATATGGAAAGCAGACCTTTGAAGCCCAAATCTGAACTCTTTTTATTTCCTTCTCCCATTTCTATAAGCAATAGTTTGTCTCGGGAGAGGTTAAAGGGATGGTTTCCCTCACAAATCGAGAGGAGTATTTCCTTTTGGAAGTTAGCTCTTGTTAACGAAATATACACTTCAGAGTTTTCTAGGAGGCAGAAGAGCCATGAAAGGCAGCTAAAACAAGAAAGAAAGGAAATGAAATGCAGAAATCCTTTAAAAAACCTACAGCCATGTGTGAAAACATGTGAGATCCATTAAACTCAGGGAACGCTGGGATAAATGTGCAGCAAAAAAGGTCTCTGGGCTCAGCTGATGGTTCTTCCAAAGCTCTGTTTGTGTTTCTCTTTGCTTGTAGCTCAAAGCAGTAGCTCAAATCCTGAATTTCGTGGATTTTTAATGGATTTATTCACAGTAGTTTAATGGAGATGGAATGTAAGTGTTGGAGCAACCAGGATTGTGCTGATGGATCCTGGGATACCGGAATTGTAGAGTGACGTGGATGATTCAGTGGACCCAGGATCTGTCCTGAACCCTCAGTTAATCCATTTGTCTTTGCAGTAATATATTGAGGGGGAAAACTCCCTCTGTGGGTTCTGATTTCCTGCAGCTGGGTCCAGCCTGGAGCCAAACTTTGGAAAACTCTTTGAAGGTGTTCACTGATGACCCTTGGCAGGTTCAAAAGCCTCTGGACTTCTCTCCCTCAACCAGCTCATTTCCACTGCTGAATTAATGCTGAGAACTGAATTTTTATTATTTTTCAGTGATTTAAAAAAAAAAAAAAGGCTTTACAAGATTGTTCATTTCTTCCTGGTCTCTAAATTTCTCCATCTGCTCCCACAGATGCAGAGTGAGGCAGCAGTGCATGGAACAGTTGTCATAAAGCACACAGTGACTGTCCAAGGACCCTTCCCCAGCCACTGGCTCCTTGTGGGGCTTTTTTCAGCCTGGTTTAATCTTCTGCTTGTGGGACTCACCAGGCAGACTGACTTATTTTGCCCTTTCCCTAATTTTTTTCTCCTATGTGTTTTAGAGGAAGGAAAGGGACAAAACAAGGCTATAAAAATAAATCAATTACCAGCTCTTCCAAGAAGCTGTTGCAGCTTGACTCATCTCTGTTCCCTTTTATGCTCAGAGAAAGCCAAAAAGAAATAGTTGACATTATTTTGGTTTGTATTTTTTGCTTCCTCTGCTGTTCAGATATCTTGGAATTGCCAGGATTTATATAGGTAGGGATGCTGCTTTGGCTTTCAGCTCTTTCCCCCTTCTAGTTCTCTTTTTTTTTCAATCCCATACTTCAGGATTTCTAGGTTTAGCACAAGAAACCAAACCATCTCCATCTCAAGAGGATTTCCCTATGGTTTCCTTTTGCAGGGATCAGTTAAAGGGCCCTGTCCCTGCCTGGGCAGCAGCATCTGTTGAGCGCAAGCTGAAGGGACCCAGCTGGTTGGGAAAAGCAGCTGCTCCCCTCTGGGTTCTGTTCCTTTGGTCTGTGTCACCCCTGGTCACCCAGGCGAGCCACAGGTGGCAGATCCTCCCTGGATATGGGAGGAGATACCAGAATTATTCCTCAAATCAGCACTCTGGGGCTGAGGGTGTCGCTGTGATGGGGATTGCAGGGCAAAAAAACCAGTTTGAAAAATAGTAAATCCTCATTTAGGCTTCTGTAAAGTTCTTTGCTGACAGAGCCTGAGAGGCCTCTGCTCAACTCTAACCCAAGTGTCTGAATCATCACAGAACCCTGAAGTGGTTTGGGTTGGAAGAGACATTAAAGACCATCCAGTGCCACCCCTGCCATGGGCAGGGACACCTCCCACTGTCCCAGGCTGCTCCAAGCCCGGCCAACCTGGCCTTGGACACTCCCAGGGATCCAGGGGCAGCCACAGCTGCTCTGGGAATTCCATCCCAGCCCCTCCCCAGCCTAACAGGGAGGAATTCCTTCCCAATATCCTGCCTAACCCTACTCTCTGTCAGTTTGAAGCCATTCCCCCCGTCCTGTCACTCCATCCTTTGGAAATTGTCTCTCTCCATCTTCCTTGTTAGCTCCTTTAGGCACTGGAAGGCCACAATTAGGTCAACCCAAAGCTTCTCTTCTGCAGGCTGGACAATCCCAACTCTCCCAGCCTCTCCTCAGAGCAGAGCTGCTCCATCCCTGTGCTCATCCTGGTGCTTCCTCTGGACTCTTTCCAACACCTCCGTGTCCTCCCTGTGCTGGGATCCCGGGGCTGGGGCAGCTCTGCAGGTGGGGCCTCACCTGACAGGGGCAGAATCCCTTTTTTCTCCTTTTTCCTTCCTGTACAGGGCCATGCCCGGGGCTTTTGGCAGAGCAGCACCAGAAGGAGCAGCAGAAAGGCTCCTGTGCTGGCAGAGAGGAACTGGGGGCAGTCCATGGATCAGTTCTGATCCTTGGCCCTGGCTAAGCTGATGGAACAGGGACAAAGATCCCTGTGTGGCTGAGGCTCTGGAATCGAAGGCCCTGAGCTGTCTGTGTGAGATGGTGTTCAAGGGGAAGAAAGGGGGGAAATTAACTCAACATTGTTGGAGCCACTTGAACAAGATGCAAATAAAATGGAGAAAGGCTTTTGTGTGTGTGTTGGGGTGTTTGTGAGCTGGGATTTGCAGAGCACATCCATTGTCCTTGATGAAAACGTTTTGACTGCTTTTTGTCAGAGCCCTTCTGTGCTCTAAGTGCTTCTCTTCATCATAATGGGCTTCCCTGATAGATATCCCTGGCATTGCCACCAAGCCGGCTCCAAGCTTTATTCCTTTAGAATTTAAGAATGTGGGTTTTATGATAATGCTTTTCCTGTGGCTGGTGAGCAGTGCCCAGGGGTTTGAAGCATTTATTATTGTTAATAATCCATGTTTAATAGATCCGCTTTCTTCTGGAGATGGCAAAGAACTTGATCAATTCTGCAAAGGGGAATTATTTCACCTGGTAATGAAATACCCTCATCTCCTGGGCCAGAAAAGGAATAAGACGGGACAGAGCAGCTCAGCAGAAGAAATGCTGGGTGGTTTATGCAGCTGTAATATGAATATCCTTTGCTATTTTGGGCACCTCTCTTCATTCCAAGCAAGCAACAAGCAAAAAAAAGAAAAAAAGGAAGTGTGATGCAGATGGAGATGAAAGAGCTGGGGAGATGAGGAAAGGTCATTTTCCTGACACAACTGGACGTGTGCAAGGAGGAGGAACTCTGCTTTGAAGCTGTCTGTCAGGAATAGATTGGACAGAGCATATTGGCCCCACGGGAGAGAATCAGTCAGGACTCGCTGTGAAGGCACTGCTCGTCTGAGCCGGGTTTGATTTCTCCCTGAGCTGCTGGAGAGGGGAGCTCCTGACATTGCCCAGCCCAGGGGTAGGACAGGGAGTTCGTGGAGAGCCTCAGGACAGCGATGTTTGATGGGACACTCAGTGCCTGTCTCTGTGCTCATCTGGGAACACGGCTGGCACGAGGCAGCCGTGGAGAATTGCAATATTTGAGTCTCCGGCCAAGGGGGGTTTGTGAGGCACGCTGGCAAACTTGGCTGGTTTGTACTTCTGTGAATTACACATTGTTCAGCAAAAGGAAAAGGGACTTCCAGGGGAAAACAGCCCACAGAAATCCTCTGCCATAAAACTGCCCTATAATTGCAAGATCCTATTTGGGTGTTCCTGTCGAACAGGGAGCAGTGGCCTGGGCTCAGCTGCCATGGGCAATGGAGAAGTTGAGAGTCCTTGGAAAATGCCAAAGCAATGGGATATCGTCTGGTTCCAGCTTTCAACCTGCACATTTCTTGTGTGGATCTGTTCAAAGGGACCTGGGAAGAACAGGCTCAAGAATGACCTGGATCATTTCTGAGGTCTGAGGCAAAGTAACAGTGTCTTCCCTCAGCACTGCTGGGAGGTGTTTGTGGTCCCTAAAGAAGGGCTGGGAGCTGTGCAGATCCACAGTCACCCTTCTCCTTGCTCATGTAAAGACTTTGAATCCTTAATTTTTCTTTTAAAGACATTTCCAGTCCAGTAGGTTTTGAGCTTTGCCTCTGCAGCTCTGTTTACGCCCCTTATGGGGTTTGCATCCATCTGACCTTGTGAGTGCTGAATTCTTCCAGAAAAGGGTCATGAACTTGGGAAATTTTGTTTTGCTGGTTGTTAGAGGTGGTGCAGTAAAGGCACTGATGGCCTGTGTCTATCCTCACCTTATCAGCAAAATTATCTCAGAATAAAGAAATGTTAAGGATGAGAAATGTTCACCTGGTCTCTCAAATGCCATTGCTGTTTAACTGTTGCATGAGGTAATTAAAATAGATTTTTTCCTGAGTTTAAGGTTAACAGCCCTGTATTTCTTTAAGTCAACTGGGAATTAATTTGGGCTCACCTGACAATTGGATCCATTTATCTCATTATGCCTGTTAATTTGCTTTGCATTATGTTTCTTTTCAAAGACTGAACCTGACTGGCTTGACACTATTTTCCATTTTAAAACATGTTTTTAGTATCTTATTTTCTAATTACCATTTCATGTGTCATCTTCCCCAACCCTGTGCCACAATGATATCCTTGGGATGAGCAGCAGGATGGATTTTTCAGGTATTTAAGTTCTGAAAACTCCCAAGTTTAGAGCACCAGCAGCTGTATCTGTTCTTCAAGGTTTGGTTTTAATTGATTTTTAAGGGCATCCCCAACTCCTCCTCTACCTTTAGGACTCTCATCTCAGAAAACGCTGCTTGGGAGTGGATTTATTTGTGCCCAGGCTCAGAACTGGCTGTGAGGCACCACCGGGGAGATAGCAGAACTAGGAAAGGTGGCCCTGACCCCTGCTGAGAGCACTTTATTCCAGGCTCCAGCAGTTCAATATTCAAAGTAAAGCAATATTTTAAAACACCCTGAAAAGCAGTGGAGACTTTGTACTAAAAATACCGAAGGCTTTGCATTGAGCTGCTCCAGCTGAGGAGCGTTGTTTGCTCGGAGATAATTAGCAGAGTCCTCAGAGCCTTCTCAATGGCTTTGTGCACGTCCTGACAGCCAAAAAACACAGAAGAAATTCAGCAAGGCTACTCAGAACATCACTCTAAATATCGGATTAATGACTCATCTCCCAGGCTGAGGGAAGAGGGGGAAAAGGCTTGAATAAAAAAGCAAAACCACTCATTCAGTGATAGCCATCACCTGTGCTCTCCCCAGGAGCTTCCTTGGCATTGCCAGGCAGAGATCGAATCTTTCTTGTTGAAGCCAAACACTTCCCAGTTGGGACCTGCTGGTTTGGGAGCAGCAGACAGATTTGCCTAAATTTAGTGTCCTGAAACCTGCAGCCGAGTATTAAACACCATTCTTAAAACTTGCAAGAAGGAAAACTTTAAAAAAAAAGCTTTTTGGTGTTGTGTTTTGTTTTGTTTTGTTTTGTTGTTCAGAATTCTGTTGGGTGGAAGGAGATGAGTTTTAAGGTCCCTTCCAACTCAAAACATTCCAGGATGTGCTTCTTTTCTGCCCCATTTCCACCACGAGATTGGAGTTGGAGATTGGGCTCTGGACAAGAACGTGGCTTTGTCAAACCAGCATTGCTGTGAACCCTGAGGAAGGCTTTGATCATCAAAAGGATGCACAAATTAAGTACCTGCATTAAGCTTTGATTTCTCTCATTCACTGCTCCTTGTTTGTTTGTTTGTTTGTGTTTTTAATAAAAGCAGCCAAGGCCATCTTTGGGAGGTACCTGCAAACACCTGTGGATGTGCAGGAGCCATGGGATTGTTTCCTTGCCCGGGTTTGGCCCATCAGCTGCTTGTAAAGGGTTTTTTTTCTCTATGAGATGTGCTTTTATGACACTCCCTCCCATATTTAATATGATTCCAGTCTCTGGTATTGGCATCTGCATATGAAATGCAGAATCTCTCAGCAGCACAGGCAGATGTGACCTCGGGATGTGCTGTGTGATTGCAAATGATGGGAAATTTGTCTTCTGAATAAACTTTTATGACATTCTGTAAGGTTGATTTAAAGGCAGCCGTGTTGTACATGGGGTTATTTAGAACTCCCTGGAACATTCCTGGGAGGAAAAAGCAAATGTCCCACAAGGGACACACGAAGTTCATTTTTTTTTTCTGTTTAATTTGTAACAATCAAAATAATTTCTAGCACTGTCAAGGCAATATTAATTCTAATCTTACTTTGATTGTGTTTCTAGTTAGTAGTTTAATATTGCAGAGATCAAAGGCTCCTCCATGCAGATTTACCTGAGAATATGATACGATTTTTATGGGCAAAAAAAGCCTTATAGAATGCAGATACTGCAGACTTAGTTCTTAAAGTGATTAACAACCAAACAGTTAAATTATATAAAAATAAAACTGATGCTCCTTAACTGAAATAGTCTTAATTATTGTCATTTTAAAGTATGATATGAAAAAAAATCACCTTGTAGGCTTTGCTGGCTGACACTGTTTGAGTCCTCTCTTGGTGCAAGGTCTGGGGAGGATTTTGTGCTAAATCACACTTGGGACTTGCTCTGTGTTTTTGTGTTGTTCTCCTGCACAAGGGTAAAGATTCCCAGCAATAATTATATTTCTATTCATGTGAGTTTTCAGAAGTCTCAGAGAAAACGTATTGGCAGAATTTCAACATTCTTTTAAATACAGAAAACCTCAATGTTTCCTGTATTTTTAACGTAATTTTGATCTTCCAGAGTCTAATCTGAATTTCTGCTTATGCTCAGCATCATCCAAGGCCAGTAAAGGTGGTACAAACCTCAGCCCTTTGCTCAGCTGGATCACTCCTCTGTTATTTACATTGGTCCTTTTGGGGCCAATTCACAGTATGAGATACAATCCAAATCAGAACTTCTATCCCAAAGAAAATTCCTGTACTTGGAAGTAGAACTCTCAGTTTATTCAAGTTTTCCTGAATTCCAGAGCTCCTGTACCAGGAATTCTGAGGGGACTGTGTTTGCTGTTGCTGCCTGATGGTGAAACACAGTTAATTTTTTCCTGGCAGGAAGAGCCACAGGAAGTTTCCATTTTCCCAAAGCCCATTTTCAGACACAGATCACTTCCATTTGTGATGTGGTGCCATCCTTTAAATAACCCAATAACGGCAAGGAAATCACTCAGCAATCCCCAGCACGAGCCTCCATGGCTCCTCCTTGGGCACCCAAAAATGTCACCTCTTATTTTAATTACCTTTTACTTTTTCTGCCTCAAAAATTTTGGGACATGGAGTAGTGTAAGTAGATTTTTTCCATATAATTTTCAGATCTGTGTGTGGAGTAATACAGATTTCCAGTGACTCATGTTCTTCTGTGGGGATCCCTGGCAGTGGCTGCAGTGTAGAGAGCAGAGAAGAGCTCCCAAACCAGCCCAGTCGGTGTCAAAATGGATTTTATTTCATCATTAATAATTTTAGTACACTAAAACTCGCTGTCCTTTGTCTCATTGCTTAAATAAAATTATAATCTTCATTTGCATAAGACCTCAGTGGCTTGGAAACTGAAGTCATGATGTTTGGAATTCAAAAGCAGGATCAAACTGACTGTTCAAGTGCAGAAAAACTGCATTCTTTTCCTTCCCAGAGAGATAGGAATGACTGCAGAGGGTAAATTTCATTTAAAAGGGAGGCTGGGGAGAAGCCTTTCTCACCAGAGTCTGCATTTCTAGCAAACATGTCATTCCTCTGCTTATTTATCATCTCCCCTTCATAAATGTCAAGTGTAATAACAAAAGGCTTTAATAAACTTGTCAGAATTGTTTCATGCCAGATTGTATGAAAAGGTTATGGATAATAATAAAAACAAGACCTGAAACAAGCCTGAATTCAGCTCCAGGAGGAGCCTTGGTCCCTGTGTCTCTCCTGAGAACTTTTGTGCTTCACTGCTGCAGTTAGAAAAAGAAATTCTTTTGTACCATGCATTAAACCCTACATCAGAACCACATACGTGCACATGCTACTGAGTAGAAGAAGGAATATTTTAAGCCAGGCATTTCAGGCCTGATGACTCAATTTGAGGAGCTGGTGACAAGCTCCCTTTCTGAGATATGTCAGATAACAAGAAATAACCTGGCATCTTCCTGCTCACTGAAATAATTTTTTTTTGTTGTTGTTTTTGAAGCCAAAAAGGATCAGAATAGGTTTTTTGGACCCAGTTCAGCAAAGCACTTGCCTCAGTGCTCGACTTTAACTGGTTATGTGCAATTTGTTGCTATTTATTAAAAGCACAGAGTACATCTTATCACTGAGTGAGCTGCTGTCCTCCCACGCTGCCTCCACTACATTTAATTCTCCCCTCTCCATCCGCTTGCATAATCACCCCATTACAATGGCTTGGGAAAGGAGTAATTGGTTTCAAATATTCCTGGTTGACCAATTTCTATCTGAATACTCAGCTGGGGACCCCGTGTTCTCCACAGAATGTTTGGTGTTGCTTGGATTGCTGATGGTTCCCTGAGCGCTCATCTCAAAGATTTCCCCCTCGCCACACTCTTTATTTTTGCTTGACCTTGCACGGGCATATTCCAAAGGAAATGTTGTTGTTAAGATGTTCTGGAGTGAATCACTGTAATAATGTACACACAGTGCCCAGCTTGGAGCAGCCATTAGCTCGTGTAATTACTGCTCCTGTCCATTTTACTGCTCGTTAATGATTTGTGTTATACACAAAGCCCCGATGCTGCTCTGGGTTTGTGTCTCTGAGGGGTCTGGGAGGCTCCTGTTCCCTAAACAGAGAAAGAATCAGGAGGTCAAAGGGGTGAATGTGAGCACTGATGTGCCTGGGAATCCCCAGCTGGGCAGTGGCAGAGCTGAGAATAGCCACTTTATGATTTAGGAAGTAAAATGTCACAGAATCTCAGAGTCATTGGGGTTGGAAAAGCCCTCCAAGAGCATCAAGTCCAACCTATGCCTGACGCCCACCTTGTCCCCAGCCCAGAGCACTGAGTGCCACATCCAGGCCTTCCTTGGACACCTCCAGGGATGGGGACTCCAAACCTCCCTGAGCAGTTCCAGGGCTTGACCACCCTTTCCATGGGGAAATGTCTTTACCCCTGAGCCATCCATCACCTGGCTCAGGAGCCTGTGTGTGATGCACACACCCGTGCAGTGCTCAGAATTGTGATATTTCTAAAAAGCCTTTCAGAAACATGAAGCTTCTGAGCCTCCTTCACTGAGCTCTCCATTCACATTCTCTCACCCCGGCTCATGAACAAGAGATGTGTGGTTATTTAGGGCAGCTGACCTGTACCACGTGGCTCTGCCCCTTGCAGTGGCACGCTTTGAAGCGTCCCAAAGTGGGCAGTGGCCCTGCTCCCCATCAGCACCTTTGGCTGTCCAAGAACTAGATGTGTGTTTGATTCCTCTGCTTGTCAGGGAATGATGTAAAGGTGGGGGTTTGTTCAGCTGAAACAGAAAGAAATAAAGAAATACAGAATACTGATTTCTATTAGTAAGTAATATTCTAATTACTAGCAAATAACCTTTTCTTTCCCCCAGGGCCTTAGTGAAAATGAAGCCCAGCAGTGGAACTGGCCCAGGCTGAGGTGGTGTCGTCTCTTTCTTCCTCTCCTTCCCTTACAGCTGCTGAACACTGGCTCCTTGTGTTTGATCAAAGATTCCTGTTCAGCTCAGGTTATTTCACTCAGTGATCAGCAGCTGCCTTCTGGGACAGCCCCACTCAGACACAGCATGCATACAAGTGGCGCTGAAAACTTCCCAGTGATGGGATTCATGAAATATTTAAAGGGAAAAATGTTTGACTCAGGGATTCCCTGACAGGAATGAGCTGCCAAACCCTGAACTGGGGGAGTTCACTAATGAACGTTTTTTTGTGAATTCCTTCTTGCCCCACGTCTCTGTATCTCAGTTCAGTGTCTCTGTATCTCAAATGTCTCTGTATCTGATTTTGGGGTGTTAATTCTTCACTCCAGCCCTCACTGCCATGGCCCTCCTTGAGTTGCTCATCCATTGCTCATCCAGGAGCTGTGCTGGGCTTTTCCTTCCACTGATGTATCTTGGATAGCAAAAAGAGGGATTTGAGCTGTGTGACAGCTTTAATTAGTACCAATTCCCCCCATTTGGGAACTCCAGTGGAGATCAGAGCAGTTGATCCTCTGCAGTGTGACCTTCACCTTGAGCCTCTGAAATTAAACGTGGTTACTCAGGAGTGCCTTGCCTGAACTGGGACACCAGGGTGCAGGTGAGCATCTGGGAGTTTTAAAAAAAAGGAAAAAAAATCAATTTTATTATATCCAAAATATGTCCAACAGGTTAAACTGCGAGGTGTAAACCTGAGTAGAAGGCTGGAATCTGGCTCTGGAACAGATGCAGCCCAACAGCAACATAAGAGGCTTTAATAATGACATGAGTTTGAAATGAAAAGGATTAGTTGGTTTGCAATAAAAGCTAAGGGAAAGAAGGAGCATGAACAAAACAAAATAATTTTGGGAGTGGGGGAAAAAAACCCCTAAAGCTTTTTGGAGAAGGGAGGTTCTGAAGTTCAGCAAGGGCAGTGAAAATCACGGTGAAATCTCAAATATTGTGAACAATAACGAGGGAGAGAGAACTGATTCTGTACTGTTTGCTCATATTGCCTTCCATTTCTAAATGTGCTGAATGAAAGGCAGGCATGAAAAAGGACAAGTGTGAAAATCGAAACTAATAAGGGAAATTAGGGGGAATTAATGAAGAACATTTCAGAAATTCTTTTGCTGCCTTGTTTATTGCATTTAGGGGTTCCCATGGCAGCTCAAGGATTTAGATCCTGACAAACTGTAAATGTTTTACTTCCTGAAGTGACAATGTTGGAGGAGCTTTCCTGGGGGCTTTGTCCTTCTCCTGAGACTGTTCACATTCCTTAGGGAATCTTGGAATGGTTTGGGTTGGGAGGGGCCTTAAATCCCATCCAGTGCCACCCCTGCCATGGGCAGGGACACCTCCCACTGTCCCAGGGTGCTCCAGCCTGGCCTTGGACACTTCCAGGGATTCAGGGGCAGCCGCAGCTTCTCTGGGAATTCCATCCCAGACTCTCTCCACCCTCACAAGGAGGAATTTCTTCCTAAATGGCAGATATTTATTATTATTATTATTATTAATTATGCTGGGACTGTTATCACCATCACTTATGACTTGATGAGGGACTCATCCAGGTTAAAATCCCAGCTGTGTCCTGTCCCTTTGCTCAGTTATGGTCCTTGTTTATCCATCAGAGCCACAGTGGAAGCAGAATTCGGATTCTGAACTTCCTCCTTGCATGAGGAGAAATGGTTGCAGTTTCTTAGTGATTTACGCTCAGGCATTTTTCATCAGGAAACTCTGGAGAATTGTTTTAGCACTATCACACCTCTCTGATTCATTTTACTCTGGGAAATCATTTCTGGGAGGCCAAATTGCAGAGAGATACCAGGAGGAGGGGGTATTTGTGATGGGAGGAACGGGAACATTTCCTGATACAGATAATGTTTCAGCTGTAATTCTTGGTGACAGACCATTCCCAAATTCTGGTGTCTCCTCATTCCACGGGGGATGAGGGTTCCACTTCTGTAAAACATAACAGATCTCTGATATCTTGATTATGTATGATTTAAGGGCTTTTCCCTCTTCTAGGACTTGAGAGAACTGAGGTTTTCAGTTTTCCAGGCGGGTTCGCATCTGCTCTGTGCTACATTAGAACATGACAGAGAGGATGCATCCGTGTGCCAAAGGATTAGTTGGTGGTTTAGACACAAGATAGGAATTTTATTGCTGAAATTTATTTTCCGGGCTGCAGGTTCAGGAAAGGATTTGCTGGAGAGAGAAGGTGCCAAAGCTCCTGCACTTGGAGCCCAACTGACAATCAGAAAATAGGCAGGGCCCTTTTGTGGATTGAATTCCTCCTGGTGGCGAGAGAGCTCAGAAAAGAAATGGACTTCTCTAATGTAATTACTTGTGTTTGACCCCAGAGTTATGGAGCTCTCTGACTCCATCCTTGTTTAATTCAGTTGTGGCAAAAGGAGATCACACAGACCTGAGGCCCATTTTAATCCAGGCCATTATTCTGATGGACAATCTTAGAATTTTCGTGATGCTGAAATGGAATAAAGAACCTCAGCAGAAAAGAATGGTAAAGCTTTGGTGATGTGTCCGCCTGACTCATGAAGGGGTAGATTTTGTAGAGTTCCTTTTATTAGTAATAAAAATTATACACAAGCAATGATTGAGTTGGAAACTGGAAGCAGAGATTTTCAACACAATTATCTTACTACTCATTGTAAATATTTGGGGTGCAACAACCCTGTGTGGACCTTTTTATCAGTTGAAATGAATCCTTTAAGTGTTATAAATATTAAAAATCATTTGAAGTATTGGTAACCTGTATGCAGTAAAAGCTAATGATTCTCAAATGTTAAAATGTGGGTTATAAAGAGATTTTTCTGCTGTGGTTTACATTCTAGAACATGCCCTGGCCATTATTGACCTGGAGAGTGACACTGTCATTAGTGACTTAATTGGCATAGCTCGGGCAGTTTGTTCTGGTGCCAGTTCTTTTGAAAATGTAAGTGCTCAGTCTTCTCCTTCAATAGAAAACCCACTGAACATCCAGCAAAATCTGGTTTTGTCGTTAACAGAAATGGCAAAGTTAAAACACACTGTTAAATCTCCAATAAATCTTTAGTCTCTTTCTTTTGACCTGATCAAAGGGCTCTGCAGTGATACAACTGCAGCTGATAATTTAAGAAAATGTCTTTTATTTCCTGCCACCAGGCCTGGGGACAATGGCCCCGTGCTTCAGATCAATAGATATTTTCTTCCAGGGCTGATTTAGCTTTGACTGGAAAGGAAAGCAATTAAGTCAGGCGTGGAGGGTTTGGAAGTGTGCAGATGCATTCATGGGGATGGCAGCTTAATGACCTACTTTTGGTGATAGTATTGAAATTCTAACGTGTTTCAAGTAAATATCAGATGCCAGCCAAACAATTGCCACAGTAATGATAAAGGAAATGTAATTGCAGTCAATCAAATGAATATTCAGTTGATGCAGGTAATTTGCACAAAGGTGCACTCATTGCAAACCTGTGTTTTATGATGTCCAAGCAGGGATTTTTCTGCAGTTGGCCAACAATTTCTCATTCTTCATAACTTTTGTTGTGAAAAATCCATCGTGGAACACTGGGAAATTGCACTGATGCTTTAAGACAGTGTACAGTACTTAATTATTTTCCAAATCTTTATGAAGATGGATGTCCCAGCAAGTGGGAAAAGAAGTCTCCAAGAATCCCGAGTAGGGAAGAGTTGTAGCCTGACCTCATTTCTTTGGAGGAAGGCAATGGTCGAGTGTCTCTTGTTTCCTGATGTTCCTGCCACATGCAGATAAATGGTTTTATGTATTCCAATTGATTTGTTCAAGATTTCCCTGGAAATTTCCTGTATAATCCTGCCAGGGTTCTATTCTTAAGCTTGCATATTCATATTTTTTGGGAAAATGTGTATCTGGGCTTCAATATCCTCTGTTTAGGATAAAGACAGTGGAGGACCACTCTGAGGGGTCCTTGAAGACACAAGAAGGGACAAAGAGATGCTGGTAAAGATATCACTGTGTATTACCATGGTCCTTAAAAACAGTGGATTTTCTCAACAGTTTCTACTAATGATAAATGTTTATTTCCATTCCAAAAGGAATGTCATTGCTGCTGTCTTCAGAATGTCCTTGAGTACGTTTTTAGTGTGACTTTAATCAAATGTCATTTTAACTCCAGTCCTATGCTGCAAATCTCTGGTGAAATTCTATTAATTTTCAATTAAACTTCAAGTAAACCAATTAGCATTTTCATTTCTATGGAGCAACAAAGGCAGAATCTGTAATGAGTCTTTCCAGTTGCTCACAGAGGAATAAATGGTCTGGATGGATTTCTCCAGTGTGTATCTATGGGAAACTTTGTCAAGTGTATTACCTTTATCATCTCCTCCTCTGCTTTAGGCTCTAAATTGGCCTTCTTGTGGTGTACAAAACCACTTTCAGCCCCTTCTCTCCTTAAGCTGCATTCCACAATTCTTTGTCTTCACTGGAAATCTTTAACCTTTCACTAAAGTGTGTTTTCATCAAAGTCAGAGCTGAGGCAGGCAGTGTGGAACCCTCCTTGTCCTGAGCAACTCCAGGACCTCAGTTTGATGGAGGGCAGGAGAAGGAATTTCCCCTTTTCATTCTAAATACGTGAATGGAAGTGTCTGAGCTATCTCAGCTGGAAACAGGCTCCAACCCAGCTCGTTTGTGCCTTTCACCAGCATTTCATCCTCTCTTTCACTTTCTCTTCATGCTGCCTGCTCCTTGCAGACAGAGGTGATCCCTGCCCTGAGGAGCTTCATTATCAAAATGTATTCCCTGAGCGGGAATCCTGGAGTTCTTCCAGGGTGAGGATCAGAACTTCCATCATCCCTCCAAGCCTGTAGCTGTCTGTAGTGCTCAGCCTCTGCTTTCTTGTGGAATTTAATCCCATTGTTGGCTGCCCTGGACTCTTCCTCTGGCTGGTGCCACCTCCAGAGCCTCTGTGACCCTGTGTGGAGCTGTCACTGAGTGGAGCAGGGAGTCCACTGTGGTGTTTGGTTGGGTTGGTTCTGTGCCAGGTTCTCTGTATGAAAGGGAGCCACTGCAGCTGCCGGGGAACTGCTGCTCAAAGTGGCGCTGGAGCCAGCCTGGAGTCACACTGGTCTCTTCCAATATCCTTTAAACTTGAAAGCCTGGCAGAAACGTAGCCTGGCTGAGTTTCACTCTGAAATCAGAAAGTACTCAAGTCGGGAAGCTCGCTCAGGTCTGTGAGGTGTCCTTGGTACTTGGGAGGGGACGATGCCCTCTGAGGGACACCCAGAGCACCTCGGGTGGTTCCTGCTCTGAAATCCTAATGGCAGAGCCATGGGGAAATCCACAGAGCCACTTCCCACCTCCAAAAGTAGAATTATTTCTGCTTAGGGCAGAGGATATTTAGCTCAGAATCGCTGAGGGTGGGAAAGAGATGCAGGATCATCAAGTCCAAGCTGTGCCCAATGCCTGCCTTATCCCCAGCCCAGAGCACTGAGTGCCACATCCAAGCCTTCCTTGGATACCTCCAGGGATGGGGACTCCAAACCTCCCTGGGCAGCCCCTTCCAAGGCCTGAACACCCTTTCCATGGAGAAATTCCTGCTGATGCCCACCCTGAGCCTCCCCTGGCCCAGCCTGAGGCTGTTGCCTCTTGTTTTCCACTTTTTACTTGAGAGCAGAGCCTGTCCCCCACCTTCCTCCAACCTCCTTCAGGGAGCTGTAGAGGGCAACAAACTCTCCCCTGAGCCTCCCCAACCAGATAAAACCCAGTGCTCAAGCAGAGATAAACCAGACAGCCCTGAGAGGGCAAATCTCTGCTCTGTGAGGGCATTTCTGTCTCTATTTCTCAATACCACAGCCCGTCATTATGAGTTGATGCCAATTGGCACGGAAGTAAGTGAAATTCCCTGACCTGAGACTTAGATTGAAAGATTGGGGGGGGGGGGGGGGGGGGGAGGAAGAAGTAGGCTCTTT
>VZTH01013395.1:464018-493251 GCA_013397815.1 Aleadryas rufinucha
AGAAATCGTGTTAAATTAAATAGAGCAAAAAATGGGGGTGTTTGGGCAACAGGAGCCTTTTACGACATTGTTTGGCTGTTTCAGGAGAGAGCAGCAGGGAGGAGGAAATCCAGAGCTCCAGCTGCTACTCCTGACAAAGCAGGGAAAGGTAACACACAGGGAGGATGTGATCCAGCAGGAGCTCGGGGGGAACATGGCCCTTGGCTGCCCAGGAAGCTGGAAAAGCAAACAAAGAGCAATGAAAATGCCTGGTTGAGTCTTTCTGATACCCAAGACAAAAGGATGCACCAAACCCTCAGTCTAACGTGCTCTGCTCATGGAGATGGGGCTGGTGAGGAGCCAGCAGGAACTGCCTGATCCCCCTACTCCAAGGGAAAACCCTCCTGTGCCCCGGGCCAGGCTCCCCATGGCATTCCAGGGGCAATGAGGGACCTGTTCTGGGCACTGGATCCACACTGAACATCCCAAAATCCCATCCAGCTCTTGGAGGCTGCATGGTAACTCCACTCATGGGGTTGTATTTCAGTTTTGAGGTATTGATGAAATAATTTAAACATTTCTTTTACTGTTATCAGAGCTGTGGTGAGACAGAAGCAGAACAGGTTGAGCGAAAGGTTGAGAGTTTAAATGCACATTTCTCCTGCATTTCATGTTATTTTTGCCCACACAGCTCTGAGTTCAGTCCACTGAAGTGAAACACACTGAAGTTACATCCCTGGACTGAGAACAGCCTCCTTCTTTAAGGAAGAAATTCCATGCAAATCCTTTTTCTTTTTCCTTTCACACTTTGTTTTTTGCAGCAGAAAAACCAGTGCAGGGTTATTAATGCTGCAGGTTGCAGGATTGACCTTGGCTTTGACAAAAAGCTGTTTTCAATTTTCACCTTAAAGGACTTTGGAAAATCTCAGTATAAATAAGTTTATTATTTTAATAATAATAATATGTGATACTGTGCTGTGTGATATGAAAATAGGGGTAGCCTGTGCATTTTAGCAGCTGAGCCAACACACCTTTTGTTTGAAATTCCTTTTATAGTGAATATATTTTAAAATGCTGGCCTTGAGCAGACTGAAAGCATTGCTGTGACCTCTGGTGTTTGGGGCTATTGGTAATAACAATAATTTGGGAATCTTTTTGCAGTCCCCTGAAAGTGAACCTGTAATTACAGATTTGAATTAATTATGTTGCCCTGGAGTTAAGTGAGCTGCCAAAAGGCTAAATGAGTCCCCCAAGGGTGGTGACAGAGACGAAGATAAACCACAAATATTTTTACCTCTGTGCCTTCCCCT
This sequence comes from Aleadryas rufinucha, assembly GCA_013397815.1. Lineage (NCBI taxonomy): Eukaryota > Metazoa > Chordata > Aves > Passeriformes > Aleadryas > Aleadryas rufinucha. Next base: position 465,308 of record VZTH01013395.1, read on the forward strand.
GTCCTCAAGGTTGCTGTGTCTGGATTCCACAGCCTGAGGGAAGAGGCTTTTCCGTGGAAAATGTGTGGCCAAAGAGCTGAAGAGCCTTTGGAGAGCTCCAGAGTCCTCAGTGAAGTTCTATAAACACACTCATGTAAATCCATTTAATTTATATACTTGAGGTGACCAATTAGAGAAAACAGCCCAGTGACAAACTATTGTAATTAGAGAAAATCAGCCAGTCCACTAATTTGAGTCACAATCCATCTGGAGAATTTATATCTTAAAACACCCAAGTACTTACAGGAATTACAAGGGGTAGCCAAGGAATTGGTTTTTTCCCCTTTACAAGGGGAGAAAATGTGTGGAAGCCTGGACTTCCTAAGGGTCTGGAAGTGGTGTAAAGGTGAATTTTTGTCATGTTTTTCTTGCTGCCTAAAGCACTCACAGCTCTTGGGATGACACCTCATAACCAGCGAACCCCTTGAAAGGAATTTTTGTTTGGTTTGTGACCCAGTGGAATTCTTGATGTGAGTCTGAATAGGCTGTGACAAATATCACACGTTGATGTGCAGTGGTTTTCCCCAGATATACTTGAAATACTATTTTCCCAGCAGCAATAATAGTTAATTATTATTTAACTTGTTCTGTATTAGTTATTACTGTAATTGATCATTTGGAATAAATAAGCTCTTCATTTACATTCCTGCAAAATTTTTGTGCCTGTCCTTAACGGGAGCAAAAAAATGAGGGGAAGCAGAGGTGGTTGTGCTTAGCTGCAGTTATTTTTGACATAGTGTGTAATTACGTCTGTAATTCCAATTAGCACATGTGAATGCAGTAAATGAGATAAATACAGGAGTGGCTTCCCTTGTACAAGTATCCCAGCCTCCTGACTGGGACGGAAAAGATGGAATCTTCACTCTCCCGGTTTTGTGCTCTACTCTGCAAGAGCCCATTTACACAATAAATGGAGCTACTGCTTTAAATAAAAGTGAAAAATGAAGGATTTGGGGCATTTAGGGAAGGAAGAGCTGCAATGTGAACAGAAATGGTGCTGCCAATGATGCTCCACTTTGCAAAAAGCTGATGGTATAAGCAGAAAAGAAGTGGAAAAAAAGCTTGTGGGGGTTTGTTCAGGTTCCCAGCAGCACGAATTTTTATTTACTTTCCAACACAAACCAAGACAGTATCAAAGACAAAGCCAAGACACCACCAGAAAGGATTTACACTTTTTTTTTCTTGAAAAGCAACACAAAAGAGAAATTGGGAATTTCAGAGAGCTGTCTTGGAGCCTGGGACATTTATCCAGAGAAGCCCAGGTAAACTGAGGAGGTTCATTCCTTACCTGCTCCTTATTCTTCTTCAGGATATTGTCATTAAATGAAGGGAAGGCCACATTAAAGGATTATAGATCATTGTTCCTTCTCCAAAGGAGAACAGTCAGGAGGAATCCAGCAGGTACCTGAGTCTGGAGGTGAATTGGTTTTAGTCATTGAATGCCTGATGGAATGTGCTGGAAAGTGGCAGTTTGGAGCAGGTTTTTTTCTGTAATTCTTCGAACATTTGTGCAAAGCAAAACCACTCAGAGCGGAAAACCCCAAAGAGCTGAAGCCCCGAGTAAAACAGGGCACTCTTGGATTGACTTTTCCAGGGGAAGCAGAATTAGGAAACTGCCCAGCACTGGCACAGGATTTTATTTAAGACTTGTGAGCTAATTTGACTGACCTTATTCTGTGTCTCATTTCTCACCCGGTTCCATTTAAATCAGGAGCAGAGAAGGTGCATTTAAAGCTTTTTTCTGATCTATTTATTAGTGGTGAAACACTTACATCATAATTCTCTTTGTCCTAGCATTTAGCACATGCAAAGTTCACATGAAAATACACAAAGGTTTGGAATGGTTCTTGCTGTTCCATATTTCTCTAATTCCCTGGACAATATTTTGTGGTCCCTGTGTTTATTTTGCCCTCCCTATTTTTGATGTGTGTCTGCAGAGAGCAGTGAGCAGCCATCCAGTGCGGGCTGGATCTTATTTTAGGAAGAGTTATGCAAACACATTTCTCCTGTTTATCCAGCAAGGTTTGAGTTGCACTGACTTCCACTACAAAGCAAAGTGGAAACCAGAACAGGGATAAAAGTGGGGGATAAAAAGAGGAGGGATGATAAAAGTGCCATTTTTCCTCTTCAGAACAAAGCTGTTTTACTCTTTGCCACAAACCCCTGCTTGGTAATATATATTTAGGATGATTTAGGAGTGCTTTAGCTTTTTAGTGGTGGATCGCAGGATTTCTGGAGCTGTGCAGTTTCTGTAGGGCTTTGAATAAATGAAATACTATCTTAGGTATTGTCCTCCATTACTGAACTGTTGGAGCCACTCTTAATCTTTAATGTTCTTACTCTGACAACAGCCCTGGGACTCAGGCAAGTTCTATTATTCCTTTCACATGTGAAGAACTGAGGAACAAAAAGGCTCAGACAGAGATTTTCTTCTCAGGCTGCTTGCCCTGGTTTGAGTGAGGACTCTTATCTCAGTCTTCTCTCTGCATAGAAGTTTGTTAGTGGTGCAGTACTAATTGGGGCAACATCTAAATTCCTTTTAAAAAGTGATTAGGAAGGTCAGGATGTAAGGCTGAAGTCAGTGGAAGTGAAATGATTTCTTTCTGTAAGGAATGTTTTAGTTAAAGTCATGGAAATTAAAATGATTTATTTTTAATACATTGTTATGAATTCTCTTTGCAGAAGGTAAATAGAGTCTGAACTGCTTTTTAGAGGAACTAATTTGTATTTAGGGGGATTATGTGATATGATGCCTGGGATAAGAAATTGATGCCTTTTCCTTTGAAATATGAAATAATTCAAAGTGATTTTTCTAAATATAAAAAAGGGGGAATTGAGAAAGTTTAAAAGTAGAGGTGATTACCCTTTGGGTCATTATATCACCAGGATTGTAGGGGAAAAACCTGCACTCCCCTCCAATTCCCATATGTACCAAACCCTTCTGTGCTGCACTCAGACTGCCTGAACTTCCCTGAGATTTGGTGGGCTGGTGAATAAAATCAAATTCCCATTTCTGTGGTGATTCCCAGGAAGCAGAACCTGCCAGGTTTTGGTTCCTGTCCTACAAAAAGGACTTGCACCCCAGAGCCTTCCACAGCTCCCTCAAACACCTACACAAATACAGGAATTTTCCTTCTCTGCCACAAAATCTGGTTGTACATCCCCAGTGGAGCCCTGATTCCAAGTGGGATTTCTCCTAAGTAATAAATTCCATACCCAGCTCATGGCTTTCATTACACGGCCTGAACTTTGTGCCTTTTTTTGACCCAGAAACAAGAAAGATCTGGCAGTGCCCAAAGCTTTGTGCAGGGCAGCATTTCATAGGGCCAGGGAGGGATTTCTTTTCACCCAGCTCAGCAAGTGCTTGCAGGTTTTGATAGATATTCCCAATTATGTCTCCAGAAATAAATTATGAGTGGGGAAAGGAGCTGAATAAACACACCCAGAGATCTCTGGGGGGTTCAGCTGGGCAGTGCAGGGCTGAGTCTATAAGGGGAAGGTTAAAACCCTTTGTGCAGCAGCAGTGCTGGAGGCTGGGTAGAATCTGGGTGTGTTTTAGGTGTATTCATGGTGACTGACGCTGTTTTATCAGCAGCTTCCCTTAAAAACAGTGTTCCATCTAAATGGGACTTCTCAATGGAAATGACTCCCTGTAAACAAGCTTTGATTCTCTTCAATACGGAATAAAAACCCTTTTTACACCAGACACTCTACCTGCAGCACCTTTTTGTGTCACCTTGCCCCTGGCCAGGGAGGGTGACTCCAAACTTGGATTTCTGCTCCAACCCATTGCTGGGGCTCTGCTGATCAAGTCAGTAATTTGACTTTATTTTCCTNCTTTTTGGATAGTTTTTCAGACAGTGAATATATTGAAGATCAAACAAATATTGATTCATCTACCTGACTCTCTATAAAATATTTGATCTATGTCTGGATAGAAAAGTGATTTGTAAACAAGGGAAAATGGAATTTCTCTGTCTTCTATTCTTGTTTGGGGGGGGGGGGGGGGGGTGGGGAAGCAAATTGATTTCTTTATTTCCTTTGAGATTCACTGATAAATGTTGTATCCATTGCCTATTTATATATTACCTATAATACACTGAATTATCACACATGCAGGTGTTAAATAATAAATTCCACGAGAATTATTTGTTATGGCTGAGGGGTTTTTTTAAGGGTTTCTGAGAAGACCAAGTGGCAGATTGCCTTAAATTTTCTGTTCTTTGGGATGCTTTTATCTTCACAAACCTGTGCATTTCCAGACACAAAGCTTCATTTTCTTTGCGGGAATGAGATGTCAGAGCATTGTCTCCTGCAGGTCACTCGGGCTGGATGGGATGACTTCATTCCTTCTGCTGCTGTGACTCTTTTGCAGATGAGGCCCTGGATGTGAAGTAGGTGATGAAATGTCCTGGTGAGAAAGATTTTTGTTTTATTTCATGGGGCTTTCCTTGAATTTTAGATCAATCTGATGGTGGGGGGGAGGGAAAACCAAGCTGCTTTTGCCTGGGATAAGTTAAAATGCTGATAACATTGGCTGGGTTTTATCAGTGGAGATAAGAGGACTGTCTTCATTAACATTTGTTCATTTTCTCTTTCATTTGCAGCCCCTTTTTGTGGTGCTGAAACCCAACTTTCTCCTTACAGCTTATGGAAATAACTCACAAACTGATCTTTGTCCATCCAGGTTATATTTCTTGCTCTTTCCTCTGCACTTTCCAGTTGCTGTGCATCATTTATTGCTCTTGCAAGTGCAGTTCTGCACTCACATTCCTACTGGTGATGGATGAAGTTGTATATCCTCAGCTTTTCTGGTCAGGATCTTCCAGCATGGAAGAATTTTTGTTTCAAATCCTTGATCTGTGAAACTTGGGACACTTTAGGTGAATCAGAGCCTCCAAGAGCTTTTATTCCCTTCAATGTTTTGGCTTTACGTTGGCTTTTTCATTGGCTATGAATATCATTTTTATTTCTTCCCATATTTTTAAGGCAGCAGGAGGAAAAAAAAATAAAATAAAACCTGTCCTTCTAAATAAAATGAGAGCAATTGAAGTCACATTATTTGTGCAAGCAACAGCCTGATGTCCTATATTGGATTTAAAGCAAGCAGTGCCTTATGCAAAGATTCAGGTACTTAAATGGAAGCAGAGCAGCACAGTTAAGGAACACAGTTTCAACAGCAAAAGGTGGTTTTTATGAGGATTTATTTTACATTCCCCACACTTATTACACTGCTCAGCAGTGCAGATCGCTCGGGCGCTTCGCAGTTCCATTAAAGGCACAGAACTTCAGCACCAGGAGTGGGAGTGTCAAAGCCTGGGATATTGAGCAGGGGATGAGAAGAGCTGATTTGGGGCATCAGAGAGGGGACTGCACTGAGTGAACACCTGTTAAAGCTCTGCAGAGACTTTTGCTCCATTCCCTGGGGAAGTCCAAGGGAGCTGATCCCTGCAAAATCCTGACTGAGCCTCTTTGGGACTTCAGCTGGAGGTTTTTAAATGAAGTTATTCATGATCTGTGAAACAGTTCCCTCCTGAGGAGAAAATAAAACACCCCAAGTGTTTCAGATGCCAGCTTTGATGGTACTGTGGCCAAGAAGTCTCATAATTCAATGCTTTACCTAAACAAGAGGAGAAGCAAACGGCCACAAGCAAATCCACCAGCACAGGATTGTTCTGTGAGGAAAACCACCACGTCAGGGTTCAAACTGAAAGAGGGAGAATTAGGCGAGATAGATGGAAATTCCTCCCTGTGGGGGTGGGGAGGGGCTGGGATGGAATTCCCAGAGAAGCTGTGGATGCCCCTGGATCCCTGGAAGTGTCCAAGGCCAGGCTGGATGGGATTGGAGCACCCTGGCACAGTGGGAGGTGTCCCTGCCCATGGCAGGGGTGGGACAGGATGGGCTTTAAGGTCCTTTCCACCCAACCCATTCCAGGATTCCCTGATATTCTGGACTGGTTGTACCTGTACTTGTGTTCAGAGTCACTCTCAGGTTTAACAGGAGCCACAAACGCTCAGTGTGGAGAAGAGAGTTTGGAAATCTGTTGGAAAATGATGGGAGTAAAAGTGTCAAACTCATTAATGTAGAACATTCACTGCCCTGTAACACATTTTCAATTGAATGGAGCTTCCCAGAAATTCCATGCATGGAATAATGAGCAGAGCTAATGAAGACCCATTTAGCCCATTTACTGTTTGCAGCACCTGAGTCTGAAGTTGCAGAATGAAGATGCTGGGAGGTGGATTTTGGGAAGTTTTACTGACTATGGAAACACCGAACAGCTTTTCAGCTTCCCCCTTGTCCCTTTCTCCTCAAAGCCATTTACAAATGTCTTTTTTAGCCACAGGAAATCCCTTCCCTGGAGCTGGAGAGGTGTGAAATGTATTCCCTCTTAAGCAACATCTCTGTCTCTCCTGGGATCCTCAGCCAGCAGGGAAGCTGGATATGCTGAGCAGAATTATAATTATTTTCCGGTTGGAGTAGGTGCTGTTTGACACTCAGGGTATGAAGACTGAGGCCATAAATTATTCCAGATATTTGCAAAGTTTCCCTGCTCCAAGCTGTCGTTTTCTTTCTGTTCAGCTGCTTGTCTGAGTGTGTTAAGATTAAAAAAAAAAGGGGGGAAACCACCCACATAGTAAAGTCTTCAGTTAATCAGAATTTGATTACAATAAGAGTTCAACAATCATCATACAGTGTTGTTAATTATTAGAAAGATCCTGTTGTCTGTTGAAAAAATTGCAGTAAACAGCCCAGCTGGAAAAAAATTGTTCAGATTTTCCATCATGCAAACGTAAACTTGGAGCTTGTTTCTGTCTCTGTGTGTTAATTGCTGCATTGTAATTTATTTCTAACTTTGTGTTGTGTAAATACCTGATATTTTCCACCTAGAGAAGCACATCACTGTCCTAGGAATGGTTTTAACCAGGGGAAATCAGTGTTTGGAATCCTAAATCCCTATGTCTCATACCCTGGACATGTCCTGGCTGTTTAAGGTTCTGGTTTTCCCACCTGGCTCAGGTGAAATCAGGTGGCTCTGGGCACTCTGGGTTAGTGGCAGAGTCAACAAGTGACTTCCTGCTCCTGTGAGGGTCTGGAGGTTTGGCAAAAACTCATTTATTTCAGAAATTTTGGGGCTAAAGCATTTTTGCCTCTCCCTATAGTCTCTCTCCCCTGCATTTCCCTCCAGTTCAGTATTGCTGGGTGATTAAAAATAATATTTATGTGTTAATCATCTCCTTAGGAACAAGGGTCTCCAGTGAAATGTGCATTTCTGCCTCGTTTCCCTCAATCCTCAGTGTAAAATCTTGTGACATTGAGGTGAAACCCAGATGTCCACTCTGAAGCTTTATACCTCTCCTCAATTTGGACATAAACATGGTCTGCCAGGAGTGAGAAATTGCTACAATTGTTTATTTTATGACTTCCAGGATGGACATTTTCACTTTAAGTCAGACTACTGGATAGAGCAGAGGTGGTTCAAGGTGCAGCACTGGAGAGATTCCTGTACATTCCTGAGAAACAGGAATTTGCAGTGGTACCACAATGGTCTGGGAACAGCTTTCCCACCTTCTAATCTGAGCTCTTTAAGTCATTTGTAAACCTCTTGTTCCCCTGCTGTTTGTGTTGTAAATTAAAAAAAAAATAAATCTGTGTGGGATGTGGCATCCTAGCACAGAAATTCCAAGGGAAAAGGTTGAAATCCTCATGATTTCGTCAGACTTGAAGCAAAATCCTCAATGCTGAAATAAACCTTTTCCTGCAGTGTGGGATCTGGGCATTTCAGCTTTGATCTGGATGCCATAAAGTTGTGAGATTTCCTGATGGAAAATGTCGTGGGAATGTGAATATTCAACAGCTTGGACAGCCCCAGTTCTGTCTGTGTGGCCCTGTGGCAAATCCATCCCCCCAAAATCAGGTGCAGGACTCCTTCTCAAGTAGAAATACTGAGTTTTTCCACCACTGTGATTCCAAATCCATCTTCAGCAAGAGATGGCAAAGTAAAATATTGAACCTGCTCGTCTTTTATGACCTTGGCAGTGATGAAAGATCTCATCTCTGTCGTGTTAGAATGTTGAAATATATATTTAATATCCCTCATAAATTAGCGGGGTTTTGCAGGTGTTGAATTTCAGGCTGAAAAAGGGGAAGGAAAAAATTAATTGGGTTTTTTTTTGAACCTGGGAATGTGATGGTGCAAGTAAATGTTAAACCCACATGTGCAGATGTAACTGGGATCAGTGCTTTAGTCAGTCCATTTTTGATATCAAAAGGACATCGACAATAGTTTTTAAGAAATTGATTTGCAGTCAGCAGAATTTAAAAAATCTGAAAAATAATTCAAATTTGTAGGGCCTGGCTGAGCTGCTCTCAGTGTGGAGCCTCCTGGGTTACAGGGGATGGAAGTGGAACTGATTGTTGATGTGATTCCCTGCAACCAAAAATCAGCTTCAGCTTTGTGATTTGAAAAGAAATTGTTTTAAATGGTTTTTACTGGGTTTTAATGGTATTTAGTGGTTTTTAAAATGGTTTTAAGAGTTGCAATACACCACACCAGCAAATTATTAATTGCACTTAGAGATGGACGAGTTTAATGGGCTTAATGTCAAATATTGGTAGCGGGCAGGTGTTAAATATGAGGCTGAGGTTTGGATTTGGTTTCCAGCTCTCCCACAGACCCTTCTCCAAATCTGTTCCTAAGGAATTAAATGCTGCAAGAAGGAATGAATTCTTTTTAAGAAGGGGATTTAGTGAAATTTTGAAGATTTTTCCAGAGTCAGCCCCAAAGGGGACCAAAATTCTTTAAAGCTCAAGGAAGATTTTGAAGCCCTGCAACCTTCCCAGACAGCTGTTTCTCAATTTATAATAATAAATTATTATATATATAATAATTTATAATAATGTAATAAGCCCTGTAGTCTCCCCACTGTTATTTCTTAAATTACAATCAAATTGTTTCACTGCAAGAGGTAAGAGTTTTATCTCAATTTAGAACTGACCAACAGAGAGCTCAATTTTATCTCAATTTAGAATTTTCCTTGAGGTATCCCTGGAGAGGTAAATTTTCCTTCCCAAACATTAAAGGCTGTGAAATGACCTGCAATAGGCAGCCTGTGATAGGACTTTGATCGCAAAATAGATTTTTTTCATTAAGTTTAGGCATAAAAACAAAATCCTTCAGCTGTAGGAATAGGCTGGAATTGTGAAAGGCCCAACTGTGTCTTTTATGGGGGAAAATAAAAGTTTTTCCACTACAGATCTGTGATTTTTGGGTGAAAAAATCAAGATTTGGAGGGTTCCGCCTGCATCCCTTTATTATGCTGCTGATCCATGCAATTCCTCACATCCACCCATCCATCTCCCAGCCCTCACCTCAAGGGTACTCAGGTTTTTGCTGTGCTCCATCTGGCTCTCCAGAAACTCCTAAATTATCATTTTGCAGCAAGAGAAGAAAAATTATCCCTCAGCCTGCCAGGTCCTGAGCTCCAGGCCTGGACCTGGGATTTGTTTTCTGAATAAAACAGCTTCATTAATGATGTTCTGCTGCTCACTCTGCATGCTAAGATGTGTTTTGGGGCAAATAAGTTGTATTTAAGTCACTGACACTTAAAAGTTGCATAAAATGAAATCCATGGAGAGGGGGTGGGGGGTTTGTTGGGGGTTTTTTTGTGACATCAGTGCTTTAATATGAAAAATGTTCCCAGGCTATAAAGAAGTAATTCCAGTTCAGATATTATCTGTGAAGGGCCTATTAGGTTTTTTTTTTTTTTTGATTGCCAGGCCTAGAGTAGGATTACACAGCAAAGCAGAGAGATTGTATTTGTCAAAAAATGACAGTTTTTCCAAGAAATCCATACTGCAGGAGCTGGAAAAGAATCAGCTGAGTTTTCCATCAAAAGCAGATTTATGAAGCATTTGGAGGAGTATTTACATTACAAGATAAGGCTGGGAAGAACAGAGCAATGGGGCAAGGTGAAAAGCAGCTGAAAATGTATTTTTTGGGAAAGGGCAACAAAATTTAGGAAGAACCCAAATGGTGTGGGAGAGAATATCAGCAGCTGGGAGGGGAGGCCAAGACCAAGGTGTTTGTAGCAGGTCAAATCTGCCTAAATCCTTGTAATTCCAAGCCAGTGGATTCTGACTCAGAACAATCCAGTTGGGTTGAATTATCTCAATAAAAAGCAGAGAGAAAATGGTGTAAATTCCAATGTAAATTCAAAGGGAAAATGGTATAAATTTCAATGCACTTTGTGTGATTTGTGTGCCTGTGTTTGCCTAAACCCCCTCCCATCTTCTCTTCTGCATCTCCTCATCACCAGGATAACAGGGAAGACAATGAATTCTTACAGAAAATTCTGTATTTGGATTTTTTCCCCTCTCCTGAGAAAACAGTAATTACTTGGTGAGGAACAGAGGCTGCATTATGGGGGTCACAAGTGACAGCTGCACAACAGCATTTAAATAAGAATTTCAGCCATTTTTAGGAAGTTCTGCATGGAACAGAAAATGTAAATGCAATACTTGGGAACTCAGATATGTGGAAGAAGCAAACATTGGTCCTAAATAGCCCCTTTGAGTTTAATGGGGGAATTCCAACCTTTGTACAGAGCCAGGCAAATGTTTTTAATCACTTTATTTAGCTTTAAGCTGAGGGTATGCAGACCCCAGCCGGGATCAGTTCTGTCCTGCAGGGCGACCTTCTTATTTTTTCACTTGGATTAAACTACAGAAAATTTAAATTGCACCAAAGAAACTACAGAAATTTTATTGTTTATTTTTTAGAAAACTCAGTCTCCTTAAGTTATATGTTACACTTCATCCCCTTAGTTTGGAACGAAATGATATTTAAGGTCCTTTCCAACACAAACCACTCTGTGATTTATGGTTCTGTTGGTAAATGAAACAAAATTTTGCTTGAACGCTTTTGTTAGCACAGTCAGAGCCCAGCAAAGGTTTGATGTGCAGCCTGCGCACTGTGTCAGATTTGTTTCCATGGGTGGCAAGGTCATTAAACATCATCTGTTGGCTCCAGGTGAAGTGGAAGATGCTGTGAAGGTAAATAAAACACCCTCCCTGCTCCCCACAAAAACACCCAAACCCTTCTGCCTGACAAACTGCAGAAATGCAATCAGGCTCACTCAGCCCTTGGAGAAAAATGGGGTTATTAAATCCCAGATTAAAGATAGGGAATTGGTGATTTTATCTCTCTCACAGACAAGATCCAATTTAGCTGATAGGGAGCTGAACCTGAAGAGAATTCTGTAAGTTGTTTATTTCCCCCAGAAATGCATCGCTAATGTTTAATTTGCAAAACACGTCCTTGTAATGTTCCTTTTCAACCCTTTTACCTGTCAGGAAGATTATGGAAAAAACGGGGAGAGAACCTGTTGTGTTCTATTCATCTCCTGGGAGCAACCTGGGCTTGGTGGAGGTCAGCTCCAGCCACAGGTGTCTAATTCCAGAAACTTCCAATGGGCTCTGAGTGCTCAAACCCTCCTGGATTTGCTGGAGGTTCTGCACCGAGTGGATGATATTCCTGTTTTTTAGAAATCTCCTGTAAATTGGAGCCTCCAAAGGACATCTGTAATCTGCAAACTCATCAGGCTTCCCTGGACCTCGCTCTGGTCCCTGGTGTTGCAGCAGAGCTGGGCAGGAAGAGGAAAATAGGATGGTTTTTATAGAGCACAAGAGCCTGGGAAACATAGTAGGAATTGTACAAATAGAAGGATTAATTTTCATTTTCTTTTTGTCTCAGCAGTGAGAAATGGAATTTGCCAGTGCAATTTTCCTGCTTGTCAGGATCTGAGTGATATTCTACTGTATCTGAGATTTCTTTGGAGGGCTGAAGCCTCACAGGAGCCACTCCTGCAGGGAGTTCAGAGGACAGTGGGGTAACCTTGGGAATTCTGCAGGCTGCTTTCCATCAGCATTTCTGCTCCCTCATCATTGCAGTGGCCATGGAAGAGCCCTGGGAGATGGGAAATCATTATCCCCACAGGAGGAATTAGTGGATAGAGGAGGGAATCCAAGGGAATGGGCTCACACTGGAATTTCATTGTTAACTCTGATAACGCCCTTTGAATTTCCCTGTCTGTAATGAGGGATCTGGAATGAGGGCACTCCCTGTAGCTCACCAATGTGAGCCGGGTGGAAGCTCCTTCTGCTTTAGCAGAGTCCATGGAGATATTTTCTCAGACTGCTTAAAAAAATCTGGATTCCCTTAAATGAGGAATGCTCTGGAACGGGAAGCAAATTGAAGCCTAATGGCAAGTCCATTAGAAATGGCAAAAACTGAAATTAAATTCAGAGAGAAACAGCATTTATTTGAAATAAAAAATAAAAGACCTGAACGTCCTCATGAGGATCTGTCTGGTGAAATGTTTCAGTTTGGCTGTTGTTCATCGGCAATCTCACCTCAGGGAAAGAGCTGGGGTTGATTTTCCAGCCATTACTCAGCTGGCTGAGGCTGTTGTTTGGGGTTTGGTACATGGGCACCCCCAGACCAGCACTAATTCATGTTCCAGGTTTGCTGTTCCCCTGGGTGCGTGTTGGGGGATGTTTGATGTTTGCCTTGCTCATGTTTCCCAAAGCCAAGACTGGATGGATTTTGCTTTCCTGACCACAATTTTTGCTTGTATGTGAAGCAAACAACACAAGACAAAACATTTCCCCTTTCTTATAATACTGGGTGGTTTTGCTTGGATTTTTAAAGTTTGTTTGTTTTCCCTTCTCCTTGGAAAATGGGCCCGTTTGCTGCTCCTTGTTTGGTTGTTGTTTGTTGTCCCTGCAGCAGCTGCTGGGAGGAGATGGGAAAACTGATTGTTGTTGAAATGTTAATTTAAAACAGTAAAAATTCACGCTGTGTTGGGAAGTTGTGCCTGTCCATCTGTCTGTCACAAAAGGGCTTGGAGTGACAGGACAAGAAGGATGGCTTCAAACTGCCAGAGGACAGGTTTAGATGGGATATTGGGAATAAATTCCTCCCTGTGATGGTGGTGAAGCCCTGGAATGGGTTTCCCAGAGGCTGCCCCATCCCTGGAAGTGTCCAAGGCCAGGTTGGATCAATGTAGTCTAGTGGAGGGTTGGAACAAGATGAGTTTTCAGGTCCCTTGCAACCCCAACCATCCCATGATCCTATAGTTCTGTGGCAATGGTCCCATGCATCCCAGATCATCATTCTACTGGAATGTTTGGGATAACAAAGTTGTTGGAGAAGTGGATAGCAGGAATCAAATCCTTCATGGTAAAAAGTCCCAGGTTTGGGTCTTCATGGTGCTGAGATTTGATTTGCAAATCCTTCACAGCCCAGGCCAGCTCCAATCCTGTGCACATACAAACCTATGTCCAGATCCTGGCTGGATTTGTACCTCCTTCATAAAATAAATAATCCCATCCTTCTGACTATGCTTTTTAGGTGCATTTATGCACCTTATGCACATTTATGCAGCACTTCACACCTTTTTTCCAGACTCTTAAAAGAGGAATTTTCAGAGCCTTGAGAATGAAATCTCTTGCCTGGCTTTGATGGATGGTCCTTTTCCTTTTATCCAGTGCTGTGCTGGTGCTCATGCACACAACATCCAAAGTATCACACACATTTTCCAATTGAATGGCTCTCCTCAGTGAAGAAAATCTATATTCTCTGCTCAACAATGTGGACCAAAAGTCGAATATACAGTAAAAAAATGAATGGAGTAACCAGGGATTAGCAGACAGTGCATTATGTTGATTACCCACATTGTCTTCAGCTTAATAAATTCTATTTTGCTGTAAGTCAGCTCAATTGTGTGTGAAAACAGAGAAGGTGGAAAATGAGACTGAACAAGAGGGTTAAATGACAGTGTGCCATTCGAGAGGCAATTAAAAACCAAAAACTCCAGCCCCTGAGGAACAAAAAAAGAGGAGGTTTTGAAGTGTAAAATAAAAGACACAATTCTGTGTTAATGTGGGAAGTTAAAATTGTCCATCGGAGGCTCAGCATTAAACGCATACAAAGGCAGAACTTTTTCCTGCATCCTGTGGCACTTGTAATCCTAAAGACCGGCAAAGAGGAAGGAACAGGAATTTCAAGCCATGATTTTGGCATCCCATTCACTGGACCCAGATTAAAATCCCTTGGATTTGCCATGACTCAGTGCTCTGTCCTCAGTGAATCCCTCCTGGCCTGTGGTGTCCTAAGAACAGCCCTGCACCCAGAAGTTTTCAAGGAGCTCTTTGGAAGTCTCAGTTGATGTTAACTCTCATTTATTTATTTACCTGCTTTGGTGTGCCTTGGGAATGAGGGGATTTCCAGTAGATGGCAAGAAAACTGAAAAGGCACAAAACACTCAGATTTGGCTGGGGAGGGAGGACTCAAGAACAAAGGGAAGGAAAAATTATGGAAGAAAAACTCTGCAGTGTAGCTGAGCTGTTTGTCCTGTAGCCTGTTAATAATTTTTTTTTCTGCCTTGAAGCCAGGAATTGACACCTAGAGCTCCAGATGGAGCCAAGGAAGAGTGGAAGTGCCCAGAAACCTTGGAAAAGGGGGCTGGTATTTAAGGAAGTGGTGTCATCTAGTGGTTACAGCAAAAGGCCAAGGAAACAGGACTCTTGGGTTGTGTTTTATCATTTCCTACCTCCCTGCTGGTTGATGGATTTACCTGGAAAACTCCTTTCTTGGGGGGGCGGGGGGGGAAAGAAGGAGGTGATGTAGGAGGATGACAAAACTTTGGGCCCAAGTGAGTTCTTGGGTTTGGAAAGGCGAAACTCTGAATGTGGAAGATGTTTCACCCACCAGCAGGGCCCTTTTGTGCAGAAAACACAGTCCTGCTTCGGGACGCACAGGGAGGATGCTCTGAGGCTCTTGTATTTAAATAAATATGAAATTCCACCAGGGCAGTGTGGCACCTGGCAGTTCTATATCCCAGAAAGTGCCAAATCCAGGCGCAGGGTAAGGAATGTGCTGTCAGTGGGTAATGGAGGGGAGCTTGTGTTCATTTATTCACTCCAAAGCAGTTTGTGGAGGTTCAGGAGCAGTTTTGTTCCTGGCTAATTATCATTCCCACTGTCAGCACTCCGTGGAGGACTCCCAGCTGTACCTTTTGTTTCCATCAGCTGGAATCAGGATCATCTCCTGCTCTTCCTGGCAGCAAACAGGTTGGGATGGAGGAAAGAGTGCGAGAGACAATCCCAGAGAGTGTGGTGCAGCTGTGGGAAGAGGGATTCTGTCATGGATTTCATTCCACAATGGATTTCTCCTTCCTTGGAGAGGGGTCTCAGCCCTCACAGAGCATATCAGAATCCCACAATATTCCCAGCTGGAAGGGATCCACAAGGATCAGCAAATCCAGCTCTTACCTGAATGGCCCACGCAGGGATTGAACCACAACCTTGGTGGGTTTTAGCAGCAGGCTCTGAGCCCATCTCAGGGTCCCTTGAGTCCTGGTGGATCCTGAGGGCATTTGGGATATCTGAGGTTGTTCTGTGCTCAGGGGGAGGATGGCAGGAGGAGCACCAGAGCCTCAGGTAGAGCTTAGAGCTCTTGGCAGCTTTCCCCGCTGCCTGAGAAGGTTTCCAGGGAGCAATTATGGAATTCCTGAGCTGCCTGCTGGGAGCAGTTGGCACCAGGGAATGGGTTTGTGTGAGGAACCTTCCAGTGCAGCAGCCCTAAACCAGACCCAGGGCTGGTGCTCTCTGGGGTTTTGCCCATCACTGCTCTGGTCCTGGAGGGTCTCAAACTGCTCTGCCAGAGCTGGCACTGCATGGTTTGGAACAGACATTGATTTCCTACCTGTAAATCAAAAATGGGTGCAGAGGGACCAAAGCAGAGGTGGGTTTGAGTATCTGTACATGAAACTCTCACTAAAATCAGTGGAAGTTTTGCAATAGATGTAGCTTTGGAAGAGGTTTCTCCAAGCTCCCTGATGGCAGCTGAATCCTCCCCTCTCGTGTTAGTGCTGTTTGCTTCCATAACATTCCCTAGAGGTCTGTCCCTTCATCTCAATCTCTTCTGGAACTGGATTGGCTCTACCTATGGCAGATATTCCATTTTACCAGCTTATCTGAGCCAGGAATATTTCATTGGCTCAGTGATCCCATCAGCGAACAGTCCCTGTGACAGAGGGACCTGCAAAGAGATGGGATGAGCTGGGCACAGCTTGGTATCCAGTCCTCAGGTGCCACTTGTGAGATTTTTCATGTGGATACGAGTCTCTACAGCTCCAAATCTGGGAATGTTTCAGTACTCTCGAGTTGCTCAGCATGCTCTTAAAGTCATGGAATATTTAAGGCTGGAAAAACCCTCTAAGATCATCAAGTCCAGCTCCAAATTCAACAAATTCATCACTAAACCACATCCTCAAACCCAAATCCTGACATTCTTGGAACACTTCCCGGGATGGTGATTCCACATTCCCTGTTCCAATGCTTTACAACCTTTTCCATGAAATTTTTTTGTTCCTAATATCTCATCTAAACCTCCCTTAGCACAACCTGAGGCTGCTTCCTCTCATCCCAACCATATCCAAGAGCACGTGGGGATGGTCAGGGCTCCAAGAATTCCAGGGTGTGTTTCTGCACCTCCTGCCCTGCTGGAGCTCCTCCTGCCTGCCTGGTTCTCCTTCCACAGGACACTTGAGGCGTTTCCCTGGCTGCTGAGCCATCCTGAGGAGCGAGGCAGCAGCACAAAGGCCAGGCTGCTGCTCCTGTTCTGCTCAGCTCAGCGCTCCAGCCTCCATTGTAACTCTCTGTTAATTACATGCTGTTGATTATGGAGCTGCTTAGCAGTGCCTCCCTCCTCTTTTTAATGAGCACAGCTGTTTTCTGTCCGGCTTCAGCAGGGAGAATTCCCTAATTTAAGAGTGAGGTACTCCAGGGAAACTCCAGAGGGCTCCTGGGCTTGTTTGATGTGTTTGAACATTTGTGCTGCCCACAGCCTCGAGAGCATTTGTGGGCTCCCCCCTTCCCCTCTTTAATGACTCTTTATCACTAATGGACTTTATTAATTGCATTAAAGACCAAACAAAACCCTCGACTGGTTGTAAGGAAAGCGATTTTTTTTGGTAAATGTGCTGAACTGGATCCATGCACTGGAGTTGCTGTTCACTGACCAAGTGTTTTCTACAAAAAATGGCCAAAAAGGGAGTTTTTTCTGCCAAAAAACTCTCCAAAAGTGAGTGATAGAAACATGAATTTGCTTCTGCTGTGAGTTACAGCTTCCCAGGAGACAAAAGTGTTCCCATCTGGAGATCCCAAAGTGCTGGAGCACTGAAGGTGTGGGCAAAGAGCAGCAAATGCTGGACAAAGACCCCCAGGCCACCCCTCGTGCCCAGGGTCACCCCAGGCCAGCAGTGCCACTGACACCTCCAAGGCCCTGCTGAGATCTCAGCCAGGTTTAATGTGCTGCAAACATCCTGGGCACAGAGAGTTTCCTTTTGGAAAACATGTGAGTGTCAGGATCAAAACATTTCCTGGGAAGACGTAGGCTTAGATAAGGTTCTAGGTGGAAGAATTGTCACAACGAATCACTTCACGTCACTGCTTTGTTTGTTGCAAAGTCAAAATAATTTCACTGCAATATTTATAAGTTTTAATTTTTTCAGGTCTGTGATGACATCCTGGCCTGTTTGGATGCTGGCAGAAGGCAGTCATTGTGGAACAGAATGCACAAGAATTTAAATTTTTATTCCTTTATTTTAACTTTTGGTCAATAAGCAGTTTTAAAGGTGTGACACAGGAGAAGGAAATGGCTGAGGCAGGAAATCAGAGCAGGAGTTGAGCTTTGTTTCTTAGCTGGAGGCCCTTTATTTCTGCTTTTTGTTCTCTGTCCCGGTCTCCAGG
This sequence comes from Aleadryas rufinucha, assembly GCA_013397815.1. Lineage (NCBI taxonomy): Eukaryota > Metazoa > Chordata > Aves > Passeriformes > Aleadryas > Aleadryas rufinucha. Next base: position 483,165 of record VZTH01013395.1, read on the forward strand.
TTTGGGACTTCCTCAATCTGTTAATTGGCCCCTACTCACAATAATTAAAAAATTCAATAACTGATAAATAGTTGAGAAAATCACAAGATATTCTGAGTTGGACAGGAGCCATGAGGATCCTTGAGTCCACATCTTGAATCTCACCCAGGGATCAAACCTGGGAGTTGAATTTTACCTCCTAAAATATATTTTGTTTATGTGTTTTTAAAGCTCTACTGTGGTCTGTAACATCTGTTAATTATTTATTGATAATAATTGATGTCCCCTTTAGATGAGCCATTCTGAACATAAACTGAGACTGGATCTGTTCTGGAGAGCAAAGGCTTCTCCTAGAAAGACCCTGATTTATTTGGAAGTCTCTCTCCACCTTCTCCCTTTTAAATCCTCCCAGATCAATATCTCTTCAGCTGGAGTGTCCTTTTGTTTCCCCACTGCTCCTGCTTGTAAACACAGAGAGTTCTTCCCTCAGGGGGCTCTGTTCAATGCATCTGGAGTGATATTATGCTAATAATGTTCATTCTTTGCATTAATAATGACACCTCCTGCTCAGCAAAGCTTTGTATTTTTATTTTTTTGCTGTTTTTTTCCCTTGCTCTCCTGAACTGCTGTGCTGTGAGCTTGTGGTTGTTCATTCTCCCTTTTATTTTTTTTCCTCCATCACTTTTGCCTCTGGATAGGAAATTTTACTGGATTATAGGAGTTAGGGTCAGTTAATCCACTCAGTGCCTAAATCTGACAGGGAAAGACAAACTGAGCACTGGGATTGACTTCTCTGCTGTTCCACTGGACTTCTCTTACAAGAAAAAAAAAGGAGGAATTTCCAGCTCAGTTCCTTCAGGCAATGAGTTATAAAGAGTCTAAAAAGGCTGGGGAAAGTGCCGAGTTGATAAGATTAGAAATCACCTGTTTAAACCAAACCCAGGTTCTTGCAGCAGTTGTTGTGAGGGTGGTTTGGTGCTTTTTGTTTGTTTTAATTTAAAAACCATTTTGATAATTCATTGACTTTACTGCCAATGTCCTGAGACTGATTTTGGCTCACAGTGACAAAATAAATTTGTAATATCACTCCAGATCTGCATTCCTAGACAAACAGGATTCCTGCATTTCTGCTCTAACATCTTCCTGTGGCTGATTTTTGGGCCTGAATGAGCAAAGATTTCTTGGTCCTGTGAGTTGTTCCCATTTTGAGAGCAAACAGAGAAGAGTCAGGTGGTTTTTATGCAATCTTTTTGGTTTACAAAGGATGCTCAAGCATCCCTAAAAGACACCTGCAGTCAAACATGAAACCATTTATTATTATCCCTTCATAACCTCTTTCTTTTAAGTTAGCACTGACCAAAAAGTTTTTTTTTTTTAGTTTAAGTTTGCAGTCTGCTTGTGGTTTTGGTTTTTTTTTTTTTGTTCTGTTAACCAGTGAGATGGAGGAATTTCTGTTTCATTTTTGTGCTGTGCAGGAAACCACCGAAAAACCAGCAGGAATTAACTTAAGGTTGGTTGAAATCTCAATATACGAAACTCTGCCATGCCCTGAACCTCTTCCAGGAGCTGGGAGGGAAGAGATTATCCAGGAAGGAAGAAATAAACTCAGCTGTTGACTTGCCCCAAAATCCGAACAGAGATAAAAAATTTAGAATTCTTCCAGTAGTTCTATGAAATTAAGATATTTTTGGATTTCTAATCACATTCCTTTACCCCAAGTTACTTTTCTTTGCTTTGAGGTGATTTTTCTGTGTGGATTTTGCATTCCTGGGCTGCTTGGATTCCTCCAGAGCTCTCCTGGTGCTTTACAGATGTGTGTGTGTGGAGGTATATCCATATTATAAATAAGGAAAGTGAACCACAATAATTTCCCAAGGGTTTTTAACATTTTTTTTAAAATTCATTACTGGTCCGTATATTCACTACAAAACTTCTTGGAGATTTTTTGTTTTATGTTGACAGGATAGATCAGTTTAGGTTGGTTCATTTATCTGATGTGCTGCTGACAGGCTCCCAGGTTGGGTGTTGAAAATGAGTGACTGTTTAACTGTATTTGACAAAGAGGGGCAGAAAAAGGTAAAAAAATTCCCACTGAAGACACTTGAGCATCCTCCTGCCAGGAGGAACCAACCCAAAGCCCTGCAGAGTCAGGAGAGGGGTGGGAGCACTTACAGAACCTTCTTGAGAGATTCCCTGCGCTGAAAATATGTCTGTGCCTGAAAAATCATCTTTAGACTGGTTATCTGGGATACAGAGATGGAAATCAGATCATTGGGAACGTTGTTTAGCCCATAAATGTTACAGCTTCCATTTGTTGGTCAATTGAGGTGGAAAATTGTTTATCAAAGCCAGTATGGAAAGGGAAATAAAGGGCAGAGTGGGGTTTTTCCTGGAGGTGCAGAATTGCTGAGGCAAATTCTCTGCCCTGGGGAGTGGAAGGGGTGGGTGAGGCAGGAGGTGACACAGGTGACAGCTCTGGCTGGCCCAGGGAGCCAGAATTTTGTGAGAAGCTGCTGAACTCCGGAGCTCTGAAGGCAGACAGAGACAGAAAAGGCCCTTCAGATCTTTTCGTGCCTTCTGCAAGCCTTTGTCCCTCCCTTTTTCCCTCAAAGCAGCAATTTTACTTTGTGCGCTTTTTTTTCTTCCTTTTTTTCCCCTTCCCAGTCCTGCTCAGCAAAGGCTCTCCTGGGAGCCGGGGTTGAACTTGGCACACTCAGCGAGGCTGGAGCTCCGTGTCTGCACAACTGTCCAGGATAAACTGCTGGACTAATATTTCAAATGACTTCCTAAAGCAGCCAGCAGCATGGCAGGGATCCAGGGAGCAGGGTTTTCCTGCTGAAATCTGCCTGCTCCTCCTAACACACAGCTATAAACTGTTTATTTGTAAAACTGCTCAGTGGGAAGAGCAATGTTTTTGCTAATGGCAAATTCTGACACCCTTCTTTTGGCCTTCCACCAATTTTATTTCTATTTCTGTGGGTTGTGCTGACTTTTTTTGGGGTGTAATGCTGGAGAACTGAGCCCTGTTAGTTTGCAACTCTATTACTGTAAATCTCTCTGGAGTTAGAATATCTTTATTAGAACTTTGTTATCGTGAACTGTCCAATCAGACAGCTTTAACTGAGATACACAAAGCTTTGGTTGTGTTACCATAACTTTTATCACTTTTTCAGTCAGTTTAACAAAGGACAGTATTTTTTTCAGTGCTGCAGGAATTGCCCATTTCAAATGATTCTGAATTTTGATAATCAGTTTTTTCTTAGGTTTGAGTTTTATCTCATGGCATTGGTGACTCCAGATGAGCTGATTCTGCATTGCCCACTGTAAGATCCTTCAAGCCCAAATCTCAAAATGTCCCATTTATATCCCTAATCCCAGAATTCATGAAGCCAGGGTGGTTGTGACAGCTCTGAACTTTTCTCATTTAGAATATTTCTCCTTGCATATATTCATAGGCAGATAATTTGAATTATGTTGTTGGTTGGATTTTCTTAACCCTTTTAAGTCTTTAGGGATAAAAACCAGGGGGGTGACCTCTATTTATTCCAGTTTGAGTCCAGACAATATATTTGGAGGCACTGAAGTAAACTGCTAGCAGCATCTGCATGGAGGAATTCAAGAGGAAATCCACAACTTCTCAGGATGAAGTTTCCAAAAGAAATCTGTCAGCAGAACCATGGAAAACTGAATCCCACCCAGAGAATGGCAGCAGGTGGGACTGGATGGGCTTTAAGGTCCTTCTGACCCAAACCAATCTGGAATTCTCTTTGTTCCATGTTGCAGACTGGACATTTTCCAGCTTCTCTGTACCTTTTTAAAACTACAATCAAGAGCTGTCCAGGCAGGCGGTGTTTGTTTGCTGCTCACTCTGCTGGACCTTTGGGCTCCTGGGTTCCAGATTCCCAGGAAGGAGAACAAATTCCAACCCACAGAACTACCCAGAGGAGCAAAACCAAGAAAGACTGACTGCAAACGGCGCAGAGCATTTCCCCTGCTCCTCAGGGTTAGTTTAGCTCCCCATAATTTGATTTACCAGGGGCAATCACTCTGATTATCTCTGTCAGATCACGGAGCACAGAAAGCAGAGGGTGGGAAGATCACAGAGTTCCCCGGTGCCTGTGCTGCCTCTCAGTCCATCAGGATCCACATCTCCTCAGAGGAAAGCATCTCCAGGCTGATCACACCAGCAGATCCCTGGCACATGGCAAAGGACTGTTTTTTATTATTTACACAACGAATGGCAAGGAAGCCCTGAGTGTCTTTGATCAGAATTAATGCCTCATTAGCTGGGCTATCATCACCTCCCACCAGTGCGGATCCACACAGGGAAGGTGATGGATTGTTCTGGTTGGGAGAATTGTGGGGACTCACAGAGCACTGGGGTGAGAGCAGGCCAGCAGAGCTGGGGAAGAGCCCAAAATCCTGACTCTGCCCTCTCTCAGGGTGGAGATGAATGTGCTCCTCACATCCAGCTGTGCCCGTGCCAGATGTTGCTGCTGTTACCGACTGGCTCCAACATCAAATACTTGTCACAGCTGCTCTGGCAGAGCTCTCAGAGCCCCAAATCTGCTGCAGGGCTCTTTCAGGGTTATTTATTCCCATCAAAAGGGGAGCAAAGTTAACAGAAACTCTTTTTTTCCCTCCTCAGGGATGTGGGTGGTGCTTGGCCGCTGCTGTGGAAGCGTTTCAGGAAGTGAAAATTCCTTGTTCCAGCACAACTGGATCTGGAAGATTTGCCTCTTGAACACGGGGGACAGAGATGCATTTTGTCAATGTTTTCCCATCTCCTGAATTGAAATTCAAATCATTCAAAACCTTAGTGTTTGAACACTGAACGTGTGGGCTCTGACTATGGGGCACCATTCCCATTTCCAGACGGATTTTTGCCTATCCCAGACTTCTCCCATTGCTGCTGGATGCTTTTGTACCTCAGTCACTCTCACAATTTACCACATTTCAGAGGGATTTGGAGGATGTATTTTATCCAGCTGCCTCTTGTGGCTCTGGAGATCTATCCTGAGTCTTTTCCTGTTTGGAAGCAGGAATTGTGATTCCTCCCACAGAACAGGGAGAGGGAGGACAGGGGAAGGTTTGATCTGAAATAAAAAAAAACCCCAGTTCAGGCTGTTCTATTGACAAGCTCAGGTCTGGGTGTGGGTGTTGTTCCTCCCTGGGCGAGTGGCAGGGATGGAAAACTTGGAGTTTTCCAGGGTGGAGAACTTGGAGTCCCCTTGGAGCAGGGATGGGGAGAGGGCAGAGTTAATGTGACCTCCAGCCTGGCCCCAGCACGAGGCAATGTCCTCATTAATGCTCTCATTTTCCCCTCTAATATAATAAATATTCTGAGTGTTAATAGCAAAAAACCCAACAAACACAGAGTAATCCATCACTTTTGGGGAAATTGCCTGGATAGACAGAAAAAAGCCCCACTGCTCCCTGTGCTGCTTTTCTTAGTCCTGTTTTATTGTTTCTACTTAATGAACTGGCAAATAAATTACAAAAATGTGGTTTATAAGCCCGTTCCTTATTAATTCCATATTTGCTGCAACAGGTTCTTACATTAATGAATCAAGGAGATGGAAAACCCTGGTAATTTAATTGCACAATTACCATTGCTGTAACATTTGTTTTAAGGATGTGACAAAGCTAATGGATGTTTTATTTATTTATTTCAAGTGATCTTCAAGGTAATATTTGCAATTTTAAAAAATTGTTTATTTTATTTCCTCTCTCTGCCTTATTTTTTTTAATTATTATTCATCTGTTGAACCAAAAAGGAGATAGATTATTTCTATATATCTCTATATTCTAATTATTTCTATATATTTCTATATCTATCATTTTCTGCATAAAGTTTTTACACTTCATCCATTTCCATGTTTGAAGCTTTCCTAATGAAACAAATTCTTAAAATGGGACTTTAAAAAAAACTTCCCTGCTGAAAAAAAGGGATTCACCAAGGAAGGAAACATCTCCCATTAATCCTGGGAGTAGAGGAGATATTATTGTTATTAATTCCAGTAATTATGAGGAAAACATAACAAATTACTCCTAATAAGCCTTTCAGACAGGATTTTCTTTTAATCTCCAGGCTCATTTATATTTATTTTTTATATTTTCACCAGCTGAACTCAGCATTCTCTGCACACTCTGCAATGACCTTTATTTGTTTGCTGATAGACACAACCCAGAGGTTGACATCAGTGTGATTTGGGGTTAATTTATTTTATTTTAACAGCCAGGACAAAGTATGAGGTAAAAGTACTTTTATTTTTTCAGTTTGTGGAAGGATTTCCACTCTCTCCATATATTTCTTCCTTAATTCTTCTAAACATGGGAATATTTGTGATTAAAGACAAAGAACCTTCTTTTTTCAAGGGAAAGTAACTCCACACCAACCCTTTTTAGTAACTTTGGCACCTCAAAATGATCTCTAAATGTGACATTTTTAGGCATTTCTTCCTCTTGATGGTTCCAGAAGCATTTTGGATGATGGAGATTCCTTCAGAATTCTGAACCACACCCCAGGCATGTTTTTAACTCACCTGAAAGTATTTGTTGCTTCATTGTTGTGGGAGCTGCAGCTCTCCCAGCCCACGTAATCTTCCTCCCAAAGAAGATTTTCACATCTAAATCTTCGTTTGTCAAAACTTTGCTGGGATTTAATTATTTTTTTCTTTTGAGAAGGAGAGAAGGGGAAACTTGAGACAGTTGTAGAAGACCTTGGAAAGAAAATTTTGAAAGTATCCTGAATTTCCAGAGTGGGGAATTTTCATAAGCACTGTGGCTTTTTCTCTCATGGGCTTTGGGTTAAAAATCCTAATTCTGGCAATGGGATGTGATTTCTTCCCTTGCTCTTTTGGCAGTTTCCATTCAGTTTAAGGCTCCAGAGTACAAACATAACAAGGAATTGTTTCCTTTTTTTGATCTAAATCCTTTTTGGCATAAACAGTTGGCTGAAAAATCTTTTTTGGAAGTTAAAACCAGTGTGGGGAACGGAACCTTGAGCTGCTGCTTCCCAGCTCTTGCCGTAATCAGCAATTATTTATTTTAAGTATATTTTCTTACATGTAATGACAGTATTTTTAAGTATCTTTAATTTTTTTCCAGCTTGAATGCAGAGCTGCAAAAATTCCTTGCAGGGCTGCCCATGTGTGTCTTTTTAACCCAATATTAACCAGCTGCTGCTGCTAATTCAGATTTTCCATGGGTTCAGTTCTTCTTCTTCGGGTAGCTTTTTTTTCTGTGGTTTTGTGTCACTTTTAGGTCAAGATCTGACCAGAAATTTTTGCTGTGCATTAGAGAAGAAAAGAGAACATTTTCCTCCTGTTTCTACTGAACAGGAGGTTGAAGAGACAACCTGGAATATTTAAAAAATCAACTTCACCTTGAACTCCGCAGTGTGAGCTGCTCCTGCTCTTCCTTACAATGTGAATTTTGTCTCTTACTCTGTCTTACATTTTCTCCTGTTATTTATTTATAAGGCAGAATTTAATATTTTTTCTTGTTCCACTTGCTTAATCTCTCCCTTTTCTTCTCTGTGTTTCACCAAAACTCTTCTAAACTCAGAGCTTTGTTCCCAAATCTGCAGCTGCCTCTTTCTTCTATTCCAGGCATCACCTGAGCACCCCGTGTTTTACTTTTTTTAGCATGGAGACAACCAGTTCTGCAGAGGATGATGTGGTCAGAAAACCTCTGAGGTGTTTGGAACAACTTGGAAAGAGTTAACGTGTGGTCACAGCTGCCAAAGCTGAGCCATCTGCTGGGTTCAAAGTTGATTAAGTATCACTGCTTTTAAATTAATAAGGGCTCTGTTAGAAGAGTAATTGGAAGTTGCATAAAATATGGATTTGGGACTTTGGGTATAAATAATAGAGCATATATTTGATAAGAGCTTTAGACTATTTCTATAAAAAGTTCCACTTTCGTGATTACTGCAGCATTAAAATCTGTAATGTTTGTTGTCTAATCCCATCTAAAGATTAGGATTAGTAGCACAGCATTATTTCCTAAACCCCCAGGCCCAAGTTTCCCCATAATTAAACACCTAGAGGGGGAGATTTGCCCTTCAGGAGTGGAGTTCCAAGCCATGGGAAATGCAGGTTCCCTCCCGTTTGTTTTCCAGCTTTAGAAAGAATTGCCCTAATTCCATTGGGACCATGGACAGTGGGAGGAAATGAACAGCGGGATGGACAAAAAAGGAGCAACTGGGATCTAAGCATGGCCGGAGGCACAAGTGTGTTCTACCTTAGCTGGGAGAAATTCAACTTACCAGGAATATTTAAACTAATTTTTAATTAATTGCTATTTACCCCTGTCAATACTCTCAAACAGGACTATTTTACTGGAATGCAGCCAAAGGTTTAAAAAAAAAAAATTGTTTGAGTTCAAACTTCAGCAAAGCTGCTGGAAGGGGCCTTATGGATGCCAGAAAAGCTCAGGAGTTGAGATTATCCCTTGGGGCATGGGAAAAATTAGATTAATATTCCTGGGAAAAGTTAGATTAAATGTTCTGCCTGAGTTCTGTTTTGCCTGAGTCAGATCAGCCTCAAACCTTTGTTTCAGCAGCTCCGGTTCCTTGTTTTAATTTCTTCCCAGCACTTCTCTTCTTCACAAACAGCATCTGCTGCCTCTTTTCTGTCTAAGGTGGAAGCAGAGGGTGACAATGCTGCGAATAACTGGAGAAAGCCTCATCTCCAAATGCAGGAATAGGGTCACTCCCAAGCTCCTTTTGGTCCACCCTGACCAAAGGACTTCTCTCCAGGAGGATGTGAGGAGCTGCTGTCCCACTGAATGAACTTGAGAAAGTAATTGTTTGCTCTTCTGAGCAGGCACCAGCCCCCACCTGTACACGAGCACTGTATGGAACTACTCCAGCTCACATTCCCCCTCTGGATTCATTCTGGATCCCTGTTAAAACTACCATGATTTAAGCATTCCCGGTTTTCCAGTAAAACCTGGGATAAACCAAAAAAAGGAGAGAGAGGAACAAGGCAAGCTCAGTTTGGAATGGAATTGATCCAACCTCCCACCAGCTGCCTTCACTGTGGAGACACAGAAACTCCAAAAGGAATTAACGCAGCATTACTGCTCCTTTCCTACCTTTTTTCCCCCGTTAAACTCTATGAGGGACTTGAAGAAAAAGCATTTTGCTGCATATGAATGAGCAAAAAAGCCAAATTCCTAACAATTCGTGCTTGCTCCGAGTTTCTGAAACATGGGTTCTCCATTTGAGCTCCTATGACAACAATGCCCATAGGCTTCTCCGAGCCCCCAGGGTGTCCAAGATGCACTGGGAGCCTGTGGCAAGTGGAAATGGTCTCCTTTAGACCTGGCTTTAATTTAGGGGATTCTGAACCACCCTGCAGCACCTATTGATGCAAAAAAGCCATGATGCTTTTTTTGCTTTTTATATCTACCNGTTTGATATCAGCAGAGAACTCTGCACGAGGCTGAGGTGGCTTCAAGAGATGGGCCTGAGCTGGCTTTGCAAATATTTGTGTTCTTATAAAAAGTATCTGTAGCGGCAAAGCTGGAAGAAAACAATAGCAAAGGATAGAGAGGAATCCAGTCAGAAAACCACCATAAATTAGATTTATTTAAGTATTTTCCATTTTTCTGGCTGCATTTCAGAATGTGTTCAAATAGCTGATTTTCAGCCACTGGAATATATTTTTTCTTTTAAACAAACCATTTTGGGGCATTTTTAAGGCTGCCTCTACCTGTGCTGGCATTCAGAGGTTTCAAATCAAACATTAAGCATTTTACTGGTCACATTGCTTCACGAGCTGAGGGAAAACAAAGCCTCATCCCACACCTTCCCAGCTTTACACCCAGGGATGGACTGATTTATTAAAATACTGGCATGATCTAATATCGATACCCAACTGTGAAGGTTTGGAAAGCAAACCAGTGAGAGACTCCAAGTCAGAAATACAATTTAATAGGAAAAATGAAATAAATGCAATAGTACGAAGAAAAATCACTGACAGAGTCAGAATACAACCTGGCACCCTGTCGGTCAGGGTGTTGATGGCAGTCCAGATGAAGTGGTCCTGTTGAAGCAGTGATCCTGTAGAAAAGAGTCTGGTCTTCGCCTGAAGGTCCA
>VZTH01013395.1:500623-544557 GCA_013397815.1 Aleadryas rufinucha
TCTTTCCAATAAAGACCGAGGCAAAGAAGTCATTAAGCACTTCCGCCTTCTCCTCATCTGCAGTTACTAAATTCCCTTCCACATCCAGCAGACAACAAAGGTCAGTCTTACCCTTCCTTTTGTTCAAGTTCAAGTCCAGGAAGAATATGGAATTATTTAATAATATACAGACTCGTTTTACACCTTAGTATTCTCACATGGTGTAAGGTCATTGGTCCTTTGTCCACCCACCTCTCAGGGTGATTGGCTGAACCCTACAACACCCATTCCAAAATATTTCTCTAGTCAGTATCATAACAATACTACATAACAAGCTGCAGGTGCAGATAGAGAGAATTCGTTTACAAAACCGTAGCACTGTTTTGAACAGCTTGTGTGGGAAAAGCAGGGCTCTCACAGAACACCGCAGAAAGCTGGAAAATTTCTCTGCTGAAAGCTTTTCAGCATCCACAGGGAATAGCTCTGTGCCTCCTGTTCCAGGATCCTCACTGGAATTCGTCACCTTTAAATCTTAAACACACCTCAGGTCAGGGGAGCCCAGTTTCTGAGGTGGTGGGAACAGAGAGAGCAGTGAATACCTGCCTTTTACGAGTGTCATTTCAATCCAAAGTCCAGGTTTGTTGCTCGTGCCTGAGGCAATAAAACCCCTCTATAACAATCCAAACTTTGAGTCAAGGCTCGTAAAGCAAACTCCAATGGTAATGAAGTTTCCTTCAAGGTTTGTAGCCACAAACAAATCAGGATTTCACAGCCTGGGGACAGACCTGGAGCTGCTGCCCCTCTGAGCTCTGCAAGGTGAGGCACTGGAGCTCTGGTAGCCTTTTCAGGAGGGACAGAATTCCTTGGAATTCCTTCTCTGGGCATTTTCTGCATTTGGGAATATTGCATTGTGCATAAATATGGGAACTTTCTACAGCTGAACCAATGCTTTAGCATGGAAAACCATTGATCTTTCAGGGATGATGGTTCTTGGGTATTGTCCTGTCCTGGACAGACCTTATATTTTGATTTTTTAATAAAAAATAAATAATTTTTTTGTTGGAGCCATGCCAGGCTGGTGTTTGGTCAATAACACCCATTTTAGCTCAATCCTGGCCCCTGTTTTTGTCAGTGGTGGCAGATGAAGCCCATAATGAAAAGGCCACTTGAGCTGTGATTCAACAAATGCTGCTTTATGTTCCTCTGCTTAATAACAACTGTTAATGGATCTCTCAGAAAAAATAGGTCTGGCTGACTGAAACTCTCTCATATGACACTGATTTTTCACAGTTTAATGTTTATGGGAAAATTTAGGCTCAAATAACTCCAAATGAAGGAGCCCAAAGATAATTGTGGTGTTTAACATCTCTCCTTCACCACAGTGTGAATTCCATCTGGTCACGCTGGATTCTCAGAATTCTCTCCAGTGTGGCTGATGGAAATATTGAGGTTTTGGGGTGGTGTGTAATAAAAAAATCATGGAATGGTTTGGGTTCGGAAGGGACCTTAAACTCATCCAGTCCCACCCTCTGCCATGGGACACCTTCCAGCAGCCCAGGTTGTTCCCAGCCCTGTCCAGCTCGGCCTTGTCATTGCAGTCACATCACAAAATCATCATTTTGTGTTTGTTCCTTTAATTCAGAGCCTTCAGTGACATGGCACATGTAAAACTTGATCCTTATTTGCTGTCACTCCTCTGTGCACACACCTCAAGGGGGGAGAGATGATTTACCTTGGCTTTAACCCCTCTCTTTGGAGGGATGGTGAGAAATAAACTCAGTCTAAACACCCCTGAGTGTGTGGGACGTGCCCCAGAGTGATGGGTGTGGGATACAGAGCTCAAAAATAGGGTTTGGAAACCCAAACTCCTTCTCTGCTTCATCACTTCTGTGGTTTCAGTTTGGCTTCTGTGAGGTGGTGATAGGGTTGTGTTTCAGGAACTGTGACCTGCTTGGGAATGTCACAATTCCAGGGACAGAGCTCATCTGAGCCACGCTCTGCAGGCTGGACACAGATTAGAGCCGTTGTGAATCTTGTCCCCTTCAGGCTTTATGACCAGATCCTTTCATTCTTTTTAATCTTCCCAGAATAAAAGGATAGGGGAAGGGGAAAGGAGAGGAAATGATCTTATTACGACTTCTAAAAGTGGCTTTGTAGCTGAGAGTAAGAACCTCAGTGAAATGGGAATGGGACAATAAATTGTCTGTGCTTGTTCCTCGCTGGCCTTTATTTTCATTAAACATTCACAGGCACCATTGCAGTTACTTAAATCAACATGATGACCCACTTTAAAAAGATCAGCTGGAAGAAAATATACCTTTAATTATATTCAGTGATGGTTTTATAAACTTTATGGAGTGAGTAAATGTCTTCATGTGCGTGTGAGGCTCCCATATGAGCAGAGAGGATGGTGAGGGATGTCTGTGCATCCTCTGTGTAGCTGGCTTAAAACAACTTTGCACCCAAGTTACACCTCAGGGAAAACAAGAACAAGTCCCCGTATAGAGTTTAATTAGGCACATTCTGCATTATAAACAATGAACTTTGGAGAAATCATGTCTCTGCTGAAGCTGGTGATGCAATTCTCCTATGGGGCAAAGATTTCATAGAAAGCATAAATTTTTCATAGCAATTTTGGTGTCTGAAATTGTTCCGGCTCTGAGGAAATTCCAGATAAAAGTTCAGTGCCTGCAGTGTCTTCATTGGGAATATCTGTGCAGCATTTTTTCTTGGAAAAGCCTGAGCAGTGCATTCCTAACCCAGAAAAGGATTTGGGTCAGGTAATTAACTTCAATTGTATGAGTGCTGCAATTTAATTCATCCAGAGAACCCACATATCCTCTCATGGCTGGCATCCTTTCCCTGAGGGTGCAGAATGAGAATTATCCAACCACTTCTCATTCCTGGCAATTCTGAACCAGTCCCTTCACAGGAACCAAACAAAGGAGCAAACAACCAGGTACCCACTAATCCAATTTGTCTGTGATGAGGAGGTGAACACGCTCAGGTCTGTCTTAATATTTTCTGCCTCCACTGGACTCCCAAAATTGTCTAAAGCACCATCTCCCTTTCATTTTTGTTTTATTTTGGCTCCCAGGCAGCCTGATTTCATTATGACAAGTACTATTTTATCCAAGTATTAAGAATCTGTGTTTGCTGCATGGTAACACAAATTTTATCAGCCAGTAACAAGCATCATAAAATCAGTTTGCAGTAGTTCTTTCTTGGCAGCTTGATAATCCACGCTGCAGAAATGAGATGTTCTCTGGGGCTCCTTTTCAGTGCTAATGTAGTGCATGAATGCAGAGCTTTTATTTTTAGTGCATTTTAGAATCAGGCAAAGATATTATTTGGCATCAGACAGCAAAAGTGCTCCTAGTTCTGGTCTGCTCCTGTTCCTGTACAGCACTAAATCTCCCCTTCGTAAGGCATCATCATTCCCTGCTGTAATAAATGCTAAAAACAAATGAAAAAGAAAAATTCAAGTACAGCAGAGCTGAACTTTTGGAGATGGATTGCAGCAGCACTTTAACTTGCACTTCAATTCTGCACAAATTGCTTTCGATTTTACCTGCTTTGCATTTAGGAAAAAACCACCCCAAAATTCCATTTCTCTTGCAGATGCAAGGGCTGCCCCCACAGAGCCAGATTAGTTCCTGTCATCCATGTTTGATCCTGCAAACTCTGTTAGCAACCCCTGGCAGCTCCAAATGAAGTTGCACAGAGGGAGAGCTCTCAATAGAAATCAATTTGCAGCACAAAATGCCTGATTTGCAGTTTTATGGCTTAAAACTCCTTAACCACCGTGATTTATTGTTTGCAGTTAGGAGGGAAGACTGGGGGGGCTTATTCTCCTGATTTGGGCTTTTTAAGTTTTATTGGTGGTGTTTGCTTTCAAATATTAAATATGAAACAATGCTGTTAAATATCAAAAGAGTCTCGATCATTTCTGGATACCAATCTCATGCGGGAATTTGCATCTTATGCAGGATTTTTCCTGGTAAATGTCACAATTCTCCTCAAATTACCTGAAGTGAAATTCAGGCTACCCAAGGTGTATTTCAAGCTGCCCAAGAGGAGAAAAGCAAACCCCAGGGGCTGCTCAAGGTCATCAAACTGAATCTTAATTATTGAATGTATTTATAAATAATGGTGGCCGTGGAATATAACAGGGGTGGCTGGATTGCTGTGAGGGACAGCTGCTTCACAGCCATAAAGTTGTTTTAGAGGAGGGGAATCATTTGGTAAATTTAAGGTAAATTTAAGGTAAATTTAAGGTAAATTGTCCCCTTTCCTGGGGCTCAGTTCCAATAGAACCAAGCATGTGCAGCCTGGAGTGACTGAACAGAGACTGGAACAGAACTGACAGGGAAGGCTTCAAATTAACTTCTTGTTCCTGTTGTTAGTGGGGATTTCATCCAAATGTCGTTGGCAGCAGGAGAAGTTTTCTCTCTTTTTACTCAGGCACAGAGTAGCAGCCACACGGGGCTGTGCAGAGCAGGAATGAAGGTGTGTTTTGGGAATCCAGGTGTGGTTTTGGAACCCAGGGGTAGTTTTTGAATGCAGGTGTGGTTTTGGAATCCAGGTGTATTTTTTGAATGCAGGTGAGGTTTCGGAATCCAGGTGTATTTTTAGAATCCAGATGTATTTTTGAAATCCAGGTATATTTTTGGAATGCAGGGGTATTTTTTTTTTGAATGCAGGTGAGGTTTTGGAATCCACGGGTATTTTTGGAATGCAGGTGTGGTTTTGGAATGCAGGTGTGGTTTTGGAATGCAGGTGAGGTTTTGGAATGCAGGTGTATTTTTGGAATCCAGATGTATTTTTGGAATCCAGGTGTATTTTTAGAATCCAGATGTATTTTTGGAATCCAGGTATATTTCTGGAATGCAGGTGTATTTTTAGAATTCATGTGTATTTTTGGAGTGCAGGGGTATTTTGCAGTGCTGGACATGTACTCCTTTGGGAAGGAATGATGAAAAATCATCAACAGCTTCTGATATTTGACCTCACATTGCTGACACCAGAGTTTTTCTCGTGAGGTTTGGGTTATACTCACTTATAGATGATGGTTTCCTTCTCATAAACCACAAAACTCTTCCACTCTCATGTGGTGAAACAATAAAGCATAAAAGATTTTTCTACTTGCTCCTGCTTTTAATTTAGAGGTTATTCATGACTACCTTTCAGTGCTGCCCTATATCCATCTGTTCATCCTCATTCAAGTGGCTTTTCTCCTTAAAAGACAGGCGTGAGAGACTCCTCCATATCTTGATTAAAATCTCTACATTTTTACATTTTAACTATTGCTCTGTATTTAATAATCCTTGCTCTGAGGCGGTGATTCCTTAATATTGGGAAAATACACTTTCAAAACTACTGCTGGATCTTTGTCTTGTTCTGGTGCACAAAATCCCACCACCCCTGAAGCACAAAAATCCTGGAATGGTTTGGGTTGGGAGGGACCTTAAATCCCATCCAGTGCCACCCCTGCCATGCACCCCTAGGACACCTCCCACTGTCCCAGGCTGCTCCAACCTGACCTTGGACATTTCCAGGGATCCAGGGGCATCCATGGAATAACCTGTGCCAGGGTCTCACCTCCCTCACAGGGAAGAATTTACCCCTAATATCCAATCTAAATCAACACATGGAATCCTGGAATGATTTGGGTTGAAAGGGACCTGAAAGATCACTGCTGCCACGGGCAGGGACACCTCCCACTATCCCAAGTTTCTCCAAGTCCTGTCCTGGCCATGGACACTTCCACCTTTGGAGAAAATGTCCCTTGTCCTCTGCTTTATCCCGACCAGAGGGTTCTGCCTTCACACAAATCCTGATTGTCCCAGGACAGATTCGCAAGTGTGGGAGCAGCAGCTGAGGAAACGAGCCACGTCACACGGGGAAGATGCGAGGCATCAAACAAAGCCCTCAGTCAGGTGGGTTGTTGTCAAGCTCCTGGATCTGCAGCTGGGATCTGTGTGGGAGGGAAGGAAGCTGGGGATGGGAATGGGAGAAGAAGATTTAAGAGCATTTTAGGACAAGTGCAGCAGCTCTGGTGGTGTGAGCTCTCTGTGCCTCTCTCGGGCTGGGAGACGTGGGAGCTCCTGCCCTGGCAGAGCCTGGAGCCCACGGCACAACACAGGCACTCAACTCCTTCCACTCCAGTGCAGTTTGGCAGCCTGGGAGATTTGCTTTGTGTTGTTTACAGGCTCTGTTTTCCCCTCTTTCATTACCCTCGTTTCACTTTCTGCAGAGATAATGTGCCTCAAAGTCAAGCACAAAAGGAGGCTGCTGATAGACAAGCTGCTTTTTGTCATCTGCAGGGAATTACTGTCATTTGCTAAATGTGTGACCCGCTCTCTTCTGCTCTCTTTTGCATCTTGGAGATGAATTTGTGGTGCAGCCGGGAATCAGGAAAGTTGCCTTGGCAAAAACAAGCTGGGATGGCCCAGCTCCATCCCTCCTTCCAAAGAGCCCCAGTTTGTGCCTGGATGTTACTGGGAATGTCTGACAGCCAGAGCTTGGGACCTGCTGGGTCTTCATCA
The DNA here is from genome assembly GCA_013397815.1 of Aleadryas rufinucha. NCBI lineage: Eukaryota > Metazoa > Chordata > Aves > Passeriformes > Aleadryas > Aleadryas rufinucha. The sequence goes on from VZTH01013395.1 coordinate 507,151, forward strand.
GTTTAAAACCATCTTGGAATATGCTGCATTCTGCTTTTTATTTCATCGGTCAGGAATTTGGCTTTTTTGGTTTCTTTAATTTTCACTGTGGGGGAATTTTTGGTTTCTTTTATTTCTTAACTTTTGCCATGGGGAGCTTTTTTGTTGCTATTGCTCAGATGTGACTTTCTGGCCATGAAATTCAGCTTGGTGCTACCAGAATCCTTCCTGGTGTTGGGTTCCCACTTCCCAGCTTTCATTTTATGAAGCAGGAAATGCATCAGGAGCTGCTTTTCAGTCAGCTGGCTAAAGAGAGTTGAATTTATTGTCCCAATACCTTGTGAGGATTCTGTCCCCTTTCTCAGGCCATGAGCTGAAATGCCTCAGCTCCAGCCCTCACCCCCTGAGGATTACTGAGCTTCATTCTCTTGCCAAAACAGCAACGGAATGTCATTTTTCTCAGCCTTATTTACAGTAAGCTCCCTTTATTCAACACCCAGGCAGGAAGGGATTCTTAAAGTGGGCATAGATCACATTTATGTTCACTTAATTCCCCTTTACAGTGCCAGGATGATGTAAATCACCCTCAGAATAGACCACAATCAGACACTCTCCATCAATGGTCCTGCAGTGGGAACTGCAGCGAAGCTCATTCATTTAGCAGCCCTTAATGGGAGGTCACTCATTATTTACACAGCTTACAAGTCATTTGGAATTATGGTTTATTAGCACCAGAGGCAGGAAGATGATGCCAGGAGGAACATTTCCCTCTAGTCAGATGTGCCCTGCTTTACTCAAGGTAATATTTAGAGGGTTCATTTTCACTCCCTGTGCCTGCCCTGCCTGAGCTGAATTCCTGGGCTGGCAGAGACCTTATGGAGTTATCAAAAAGCTGTAGTTGACCTAAAAGAAACATCTTTGAGGCATCTGTGTGAACAACATTCCTCCTGCATTCACTGAGCTCTCAACTGCTGCTCCTTGAACAGCGAACCTACCCAGATCCCATCATGAATTCAGGTCCCATTTAATCCTGCTCAAGCAGAGTTCCTCTCTGTCTTTGTTTGTTTGTTTTGGTTGGTTTTTTTTCCTTTTTACACTCCTGTGGAATTTTTGAGGGGGAAAATCAATCAAAAGCTGCTGCTCCAGAAGGAATATGTATGACACAGGTGCCCACTGGGAAAGGATCTCTTCAACCAGACCAGCAAACGGAGAGAGCTGAGCAGAAATGCCACTGGGAAATGTCTCTCAGGTGCGACCATGACAAGAATTTTAATATTTGCTACAACTCCAGGGTGGCACAGCACTGTTGCATTAAAGCAGAGTGAGAGCACAGAGAAGGAACAGTTAAAGGCTGCTGAAATCACCTCTGCATTTGTGTAAAATCTGTGTCCCTGTGTCCTGGCTTCTCCAGCACCCTGTGAAGCAAAGGGGATTATTTTCTTTAATATTAGTTCCTAACATTTCCAGGTCCTGAATAGCTCATTCCCATTGCAGGTGAGGATCTTACTGTGGAATTACAGGGGAGGGGGGGAGGGGAGAGGACAGGACAGGACAAAAGAGACAAGCCCCCAGCAGGATGTGCCCAGTACCTTTGCCTGTACCTCAGCTCTGAGAAGGGATCATTAACCAGACTGTCTTCCCAAACCTTGTGCTGTTACCAATCCTATTAATAACCAGCACTCTCCTATTAAGCAATCTCCCCAGTTACTAATCCATTAGCAATTCCATTGCAGAAAAATTCAGTGTAATGTCTGTTCAGAACGTCTATTCTTGACAGGCTGTTTTGGGGGAGGGGAGTATTGTTTAATTATGATTTAAAAGCTTGGCTTCCTGAACTTCACGAAGAATTAATGACTTGAGTTGCTCCATCTGACTCTGGCAAAAGCTGCTCCCAAATTAACTGTACCCCCTGTTCTCTGCCTCGAGAACTTCTTAGGGCACGTTCAAGCTTCCTTCCTCTCCTTTTCTGTGAGGAGGAGCAGGATTATGTAAGAAAATGGCAACAATTATGATATTAACGTAATGGGAACAATTAGTGCAGCAAAAGCCACGCATTAATTGAAGTGCACTCATGTCTTTTGAAGAAGGGCTTTGTCATATCTTGATTTACCTTCTGGTTGTTACAATGCTCTGCTTTCTCTGAGTGGGGCTGGAAGCCAAGCAAAAGCATTCAGGAATGAGGGAATTGGAGGGGAAAATAGGGAAAAATGGGGAAAAAGCTGCCTTGTAGCTCTGACACCTGACAGGGCTCAGTTCTAATGCTCATTGATGATTTTCCCTTTAATTCTTTCAGGAAGAAGGATGAGGTGTCCAAAATAAGGCATCACAAAAGGTGAATTTTGTCCTGGGAAGAAACCCTTAGAAAAGCAAAAATTTACCTGTTGAAACTTGGGGGGGGTGGAATTTCCAGGGTCAAATATAAACCCAAAACACAACAGCTCAGGGGAGAGAAAACCAGACTGGGCTCCCCACTCTCTGTTTGCTCTTTGTATCTTCAAACCAGGCAATTTATGTCTTGCTAGTGCTATTTTCCACCCAGGAAAGGTTGTAAATATTTCCTCACAACCCAGGGTGTTGTTCAGTGCAGCCTGAAGTTGGCACAGGAGTCTGGGAGTGGGAAATGAGCTCCTGTCCAACTTTATTAAAGCTTGTCTTTAATTTCATTTGAGCAAATAACTGCATTGGATTTGAAACCTTCCCTTGGGTGTAAAAAACCTTAGAGAATGTTTCTTTTTCTTTTTTCCTATTTATTTTTTTGTTTTAAATCTGCTTTTGCCCTTTCTCAGGTCTTTCCCAGAAAAGATGATCCATTTATTGTAATTGATTGTAACATTCTCTTTTTCAGTTTCTTGGCTCTTTGTTCTGTGTTTCTCACTTTGTGCCATGAATGCCTAATTCCAAAGGGGATTTCCGGAGCCCCTGCTAAGAACTGGAGACACCTCTGTGTCTGCTCATCCTCAGAAATTGTCTCAGCTTCCCTCAGGCACCTGAGGGAGGGCAGGAATCCCTCCCTTCTCCGTTTTCCCACCATTTATATCCCGGGATATATCAGAGCTCCGGCAAAGAGCTGATTTATGATGCGCATTTTGAGATTCCCTGTGAAAGTCAGGGGCTGAAGGGAAAACAGAGACTGAACTTGAAGGCGTTAAACTAAGTCTAAGTGTCCATGTTTTGGAATTTCTGCAGTTAAAGGATGTTGAAAGTTGCTGAGTCCCAACATGTTCAGTCCTTTCTGACTCACCCTCTGTGGCACAGGAGCAGAGACTTCCTTACAGATTGGGCTAAGAGGGCAGCTTTAAGAGGAGTCCAATTCCCATTTTTATACCTGGAGTAAGAGCTCACACCCTCTGTGCCAGGTGGGACCATTTCTGGAGAATAAACCTGGCTTGGGTGGTTACCAGCTAGATTTAATTATTTTGGAGAACAAGAATTTCCATCAGTGAATCAGAGCCTCACTGAGCACCACAGTGTTTGAAAATCTGTGGAAAGCTGGTGTATGTCTTTTTCTTCCCATTTTTTCCCCATCCCACAGGGAAGTTGTTCCTTCCTTGTTCTGGTTTCACTGCTGGGTCATTCTGGGGGGCTTGGGGATATTGTGCATCAAAAGCAGAATGTGGCTGGGAGGTTTAGATTGGATATTAGGAAAAAGTTTTCCATGGAAAGGGGTGGCAAGCACTGCAGCAGGTTGTGCAGGGCAGTGGTGGAATCCCCATCCCTGGAAGTATTCAAAAAACATGTGGATGTGGCACTTGAGGATGTGGCTTAGTGGTGATCATGGTGCTGGTTGATGGCTGGACTTGGTGACCTTTGGTTCCAACCTGATTGATTCTATGATTCCATGATTCTGTGACATCAATAATGTTTAAGGAAACACTGAGATCTGATGGTAATTGGGCGCGTGCTGGGCGATCACAACTTTCCTACTGAATTCCAAAAGAATCTGTGGGAGAACACAAGAATTTTCTCTGTAGATTTTTATTAACCGAGCAAACTGCGGGGGTTTTAATCTTTCCAAGAGTTAAAATGAATAAGTTGCTCTGCACGCAAACCCCGCTGCCTCATTCCAGAGGTGAGGCACACTGGGCTGTCCCTTGTCTCACTGCCTGAGGCACTTTGGGAGTTTTTTCCTGAAGAGACATAATTATTTCCAAGGGATTTAATTTCTGGCATTATGAGTCACAGGTAAGGGGAATCCACACCCATCTCAGCCATAATAATGTGCAAAGACAACTGCACTGAGGGATTCCCAGCAGCCACAAGTTTGCTGCTCTTGCTGGGTGACCTTTTTCACTGGACACATGAGCTTTGTTTTGCAGCTGTGGTTTGTGAAAAGTAAGTGATTTACAAATATTTATGGCATGAATGCCCCCAGTCCAACCCAAATCCACCCCTGATCACCCAATATTTACTGAATGTGGTTTTCCAGTGGGAGACTCCCTCATAATAATCCTCTGCAAAAGGGGTGGGAGAGGAGATTGTCCTGTGGAAATGAGCTGAGCCTCTCTCTCCATGTGCAGCAGAGCAGAGAGAGGACAAGGACAACTCTGGATGTTTGTCACACTTTTGCCTAACTTGGCGTGTAGGGCAACTTGATTAGTTTAATTAGCAGATTATGGTTAGTCTATTATCCAACCTACAAAGGTAGAATTGTTTTCCGCTTTGTGCAGCACACAAACAGTGTGAAGACACTCAGCCATGTGGCAATAACAAACTTCTATTTGCTCTCCCTGCTGAAAATTGGCTTTTATAGTTTTATTTTAATATTTGGAAGTGACTCTTGCTGCCTTCCCTCTCTCCACCGCAGCAGCCTGGGAATGGCATATGGTTTTCGAAAGGGTTAGAAGAAGAAATGCCATTTGTGTGTGTGATTCCAGGCACAGTTTCTTTGCCTGAAACCCCTGGGGATGTGTAAAACTGCTAAAAAAGAAAACTGCTACAACTTTCTTTGATTAATGGATGGCTGAAGGAAAGTGTTTTGCAGAAAATTTACTAATTGAGAAGTGTTTGTTTCAGAATATCAGCAAATCAAAAGTGCAGCACAGCAGCATCATGAATTGATGTGTTCCAGTGGTTGGGCCCTTCTGGACAGAAAATGAAATAAAAAGCCATTTCTGCAATCACAAATGGGCATAATAATGAGTTTCTTTTATTTTCAGGATGTTTGGTTCCTGACTTTTGAAAGGTAACAGTGTCATGTAGAAATTGTAGCTGATATGGGAGCTGTGATTTGACACCTGCTGACTCCAAATATTTAATTAAAACTCAGGGCACGAAAGTAATAATTTACCAGCATTATAAAAGGCTTTGGCTCACAGTGAGAGGCATTTGGGGATCAAAGATCATAACCTTGCTGAATAAAAAGGGGCTTGGTTTAATGATCACTGATTCAACATCATTTAAATGTGCAGCTGAAAAAAAAACCCCGTAATGGAATGTAACGGAACATAAATCCTCCAAGGAGAAAATAAAGCCTCTCTGTGTGTCCATATTTTATATCCCAAAGGTTTGACAAGGACATGGATGGAGTTCCCTGGTGCTGGGGGCAGGGGGACATTGGTAAAGAGCCCAGGAGCAATTAGGATTTGGCTCATGCCAACAAATTGTTGGAGCCCAGTGGCCCCACATGGATGTGCTGCTCCATCTGGGACTCTCTGGGAGCTCCAGGGAGGGGATTTGTGCTCCTCAGCCTCCCCTTGCGTCTTCTCCATTGATTCCCTGCCAAAGTAGAGCCTGAGTAGGGGTTTTTTATTCTATTTTGGTGTTATAGATGTACAGGCAGGCAATATTTTCCTCATCAGCTCTCCTGGCTCTCAGTTTAATGAAGCAGTTGTTTGGAATTAGGGAGGGGTGGCAGGACAAGGAGTCTTGGCACTGTTTTGGCAGTAATTTCACAGTGACTTTGCAAAGTTGTTCATCACCAGTGGAAACACCCCAAAGTTTCTACCTCTGCTGTCAGAAATAGACTCAATTAGGCCTTTATTTCATAGGTCGGCACTCAGAACTTGTCTTGCGGTTTTGGTGTGGTAGAGATGGTCCCAGCATGTCACACCAGGGAAATAATTCCTGGTGCATTAAGTACAGCATCCCCAAAACTGGATCTTCCAGAAAAAATAATCACCTCCTAAAAGCCTCTGTTATCCAAGAAACTGAAATGGGGGAAGGATGAAGAGGAGGAAGCAGCACTTTTAGGGACTTTGTGAGGAATAAATTCGGTCCTGCTCTGTCATGACCAAATCCCTGCCTTCTAAGACCTAATCCTGAGCCAAATTCCAAGTTTCAAGAGACCAGAATTCTGCTCGATGAATTAATACTGAGTGTTAGCATGAGGTGAACCTGCCCCAAGGAGTTCATGGTACAGAACATTTTTATCTTCTATTATTAATTCCAGACTTGCTGCTGTTCCCAGTTTTGGCTGCAGGATCACGACTCAGGCAACACATTGCTCGTTGTCACTGCTGCAATTAGTGGTGACAACAAATAATTATGAGCAATTGGTAATCAGAGACCTATGTGATAAATCATGCTGAGCCACTCTGAATCAGAGAAAACGCTTAAATAGGGAATATTTATATGGACAATTTATTAATAGACGGCAGAATTAGAAATTTTAGGCTGGAATTTGTGAGGCTATGTTGGTGTTGAGTTCCCACTAAATACGAGATCAACACTTTACCCTTCACCACCCTTTTACTTTCAGATCTCATTGCCCAAGTCTGTGCTATTTAGACTTGGTCTGTCTCTGCTTTTAGTGCCGATCCCATACATAAACCCTTGGCTACAAGAAATTAGACTTCCAAATGCTGAAATTCTCAGAACCCATCAATCAGGCATTTCAGCAGACACAGGGAGACTTTGGTGCGCTCACACCAGAACGTGCCACATGAATTACGAAGCTGAATATCTCCAGCAGAAGACCACACATGCAAAACCAGAGCGTTATTTTTAATATTGCACATCTGTCGTGTTTAGGAGCTGCTGAACTGCTCTAATGCCAATTAAAGATGTGTTTTTCCTGTAGTTCCTGTAGTCCTTTGATCTGCTGCCATGGGCAGGAGTTTTCTATTGATTCCTCCTCCTCGGGATGAGGGATTTACAGGCTGAACTGTAAACAACGGTGAGAGTGTTGTGACAATTTCCTTCACTCTAAATCACCTCACGCTCCTTCCTGCTCATTGGGGCAGCACAAAGAGCTTTTCCTTCCCTCTCCCTCTAAAATGGTGCAGGATCCGGCCTGGGAGGAAGGAGCTCTTAAAGTTAAGCACGTGCTTAATTGCTTTGCTGGATCAGTGCCCCGCTCCATCGATGTTCTCAGTGCCATTTGTGGGAGCTGTAATTGCCTGCCCACGTCTGCAGTGGCTGCTCAGTGCTAAATCTCCGTGTCCTGTCCTCCTCCTCCTCCTCCAGAGCTGCTCCCCAAGGCTCTGAAGGTCACTGGAGAGCAATAGGCCTGGTTGGATGAGCAACCCAAGCCTTGCAAGTGTTGCTGTGGCTGCCGGTGGCAAAGTTGAAAAGTTTGTGGATCAGTGGTGTCGTCGTTTTTGGGGTGAATTGTCATGACCTTGGGCAGGCAAAGAGCACAGGAATGAAGCTGAGTCTCTTTAGCTTGACTTCTTAGAATCCTAGAATTTTTTAGGATGGAAAAAACCCCTTGAGACTGTTGAGTCCAACCACCAAACTGCCAAATCCACCCCTAAACCTGTCCCTCAGTGCCACATCCACACATTTTGATGAGTTGTGATTTTTTCAGCTCCTTATGTTTTACCTTGAGCTCATTTCAGCCGGGTTATCAATAAGCAGAACATTCCATCTAATTTCAGTCTGGTTATCAACAAGCAGAACATTTCAGCTCATTTTGGTCTGGTTATCATCAAGCAGAACCTTCAGCCTCTTGCCTGGGGCTCGAGCAGGTGCTGATTCACTCCCTGATGAATTTGGGATCGTGATCAAAGAGCAGGAGCTGTGAGGACACACTAGGGGTGGTCAGGGACCAGCAAAGCAGGGCATGGAGCATCCCTGAATTAGTCATACCCCCAGCACAGGGTTCTCCTGGAGCAGCAGGAAAACAACTCCTGAGCTCTTGGTGTTTCCTAGAATGGAAAGAAAATGCAGCAGAAACTGAGAGAAGCAGTTTTTGGTTTGGGTTTGAGCTGAAGGAGACCATGTGGGTAACCCTTAACACCCAACTGCTGCTGCTGTGTCAGCCAAGTTTCTGCTTGCTGTGCCTGAGTCCAGGTTTCCCATTCAAAGGAACCTATTCCTAACTTTCCTTGCAATTTCTTGGAATTAATCCCATCTAGCCCCACCCTCTGGCAGTGGGAAGGCATTACCCCTTGTCCTGTCCCTCCATCTCTTGTAAAAATTCTCTATTTTAGACTGTTTTGACTTTCTTGTGATGTTTGAGTGCGGACTGGGACACATGGAAATCAATCCCACAATTCTGGCCCTGAACCCACAGCATTTACTGGATGTTTGAGTGGCTGGGCTCCCAAAGCAGGCAGGTGCAGGAGGGCTGGGACTTGGACACGTCCCTCCTTCCATCAGGTGCTCTTGGTGTGCCCTTGGCATGTGAATTCCTCTCCGTCTCTCCCAAGGCTGTTAAAATCTCGCTGCATGGATTAGATCAGGGACAGCTGTTGCTGTGTGTTCACAATGTTTTACTGAACTGCAGCTGGGATTCTCCAGCCTCCAGTTAGGAAACGCTCCCAGCAATGAATTCTACCCTCAGAGCTCCCACTGGAACAGACAAAATTTGCCCTAAGATGGGATATGATGAATTCTCAAGTGATTCAAAGGGTCATTCTTCCTTAGGTGAGGGTTTCCTCTGGACAACTCAGTTTTCCAAAGGCTCAACGAGGTAGAAGCTGATTCCTTGCCCAGTGTGGATTTCACACTTTGGCCCAGAACTTGTTCTTCTGAGACAAAGAACCTGAAAAAAACCACAGGTCTGGATGGGCTTTTTTTGTATCTTTACATTCCAGCCTTTTATTTCTGTCTCTTTCCACTCCCAGTAATTTAGTTCATGGTTCTCCAGGCTGAGAATATTCAGTTCCTTTTGTTTCTGTGAGATAAGGAGGCAGGAAAATGAGGAGGTTTGATAATGTCATTTCTCCCCACTGTCTCTGGAAAGGGAGAAGAGGTGAATTCCTATAAAACTGAAGGCAAATACTTGGGTTTTGTTCTGCTCTGGAGGTTGATTTCTGTGCAGCCAGCTGGTAACATTTGTGTAGAAATGGCATGAAATTTTCAAAGGTTTGAGGAGGAAAGTGCTAAAAGGCAAAAATTTATCCAGTGCTAGGGTTATGCTGTAGATTTCAGGAGTACAACAACATTTATGTGTGGTTTAGAGCTTTGCCAGTCTTTTGAACATTTAGAACGACACCAGGTATAAATAATATTGTTCCACAATTGCGCTGCATCAAATTTTTAGGTGAGCAGTTAAAAAATAATTTTAAAAACCCAGTTATTGCTCCCATCTGACGAGCAGAAGCAACGCCAGGAAATGTGTTTCCCTCCATCCCTGCTGGCAGAGGAGCCGTGCGCTGTGTCCCTGTCCCAGCCCTGCAGCCCCTCCTGTGCTCCCAGAAATGTCCCTTGGCAAGGCCCTGCTGGTGCCAGAGCTGGGGAATCTCATCTCTGGGATGTGATCTCCTGCCCACGAGGCAGACGTCCACATTTCACAGCTCATAAAGCAGGGCGATTGTGTGGCTCCAAGGGCTGGTGGTGGGAGGCAGCCCCATCCATTCTCCCGTGGCTGGCTGGAATTTAGCCCAGGCATGGATGAGGGACAACACCTTGGCAGGCACAGTGTGGGCAAACTGCGACCAGTGCAGCTCATTCTGTGCCTCCTCTGCAAACAAACAACACATTTATTCCCCCTCTGCAATCCCAACACCTTCGGCAGCTGCACACAGGAAATAACCTGGAATTGTCTGTGTTTTACAGGCACTGTCCTGCAGGAAGAGAGAGGAGTTTGGGATGCGTTTCGCGCAAACGAGCACTTGCAGGGAGCTTGGGGAGAGGATCCTGCCCTTCTGCAGGACTTTGATGTGTATTGAGGTGAGCTGACCCGGTCACAAGCTCCCCTTTATCCATTAGGAGTTGGAATTCCATGATCCTTGCGGATCCCTTCCAGCTCAGGATGCTCTGTGACGCAAAGGGGCCTGGTTAAACCGGTGTTTGTGAGAGGATTCTGTGCTGAGGCACTGACGGAATTTCCACCAGCAGAGGAGGAAAGCAGGAGTGAGAGGGAATACCTGGCAGGTTTATTCCCCCTGGGCTTCCCGGAGAGGCAGGTGTGTTGGCTGATGAGATTAAAGCCCTTTATTCACCTCCAGGATCTCTTCCCTGAGACATCAGGTCAAGTGCGTGTTGTTTAACTGCCCTTCCTTTAAACCCTCTGCAGCCTAAATGGGCTGAACGAGATTTAAATACCAGCTTTGTTCCCCCACTTGACCGAGAACGAGCCGGCAGTGCCACACAAACGCAGCAAACCAAGGTGGGATTTGGTAAGGGGGAAGTGCTGGCTGGCTGGAGGATCGATAACCACCGAGGGATTCTCCTGGCAGAGATCAAACCCTGAGCACTGGGAGCATCTGTGCTGCAGCATCCCAAATGTTCCTAACAGGGTGAAGGGAAATGGCACCTCCTGATGTCCCAGAGTGTGTCAACGCGAGGTTTGGTGTCACTCCCTGGTGAAGAAGGAGCAGTCAATAGCTAACTCATGTAAGCACAGTTAGCTATTAGGAGACAGCAAATGTTCATTCCAAAACCTAAGAAGCCGGATTCGCCCTAATCTTGTCAAGATAGAGGGGACAAGGATCATCTCAGAAACCGCTGAATCGTTCCTCAAAGGACTACGCATGCCCTGGGGAGAAAAGGTGAAAAGTGCATTGTGAGGAAGACTCCTTATCTTCATCACAAAGACCCCTGATGAAGAGGAGAAACCTTCTTCAGTGCGACCACCAGGACACACAAGGCATGCAGGGCACGTATGCTAATGATACTGGTGACTTCCAGAAAGAATTTGTATAACCACACCTGTCCCAAGGAATGTGATGAATATTCATGTTTTAACCCTTAATACTGTGCTGTAGGGAGCACCGGTGTGTGTGTGTTGGAGGAGCGATCCCCCACACCCGGCGCGCCGAATAAAGCAAATACCCCCTTCTCTGACTCTGTCTCTGAAGTGTCTCCTGGCCCGTTTGGGGCGATTCACTGGTACCAGGACACCCCAAAAATGCCCGGGGCTGTTTGTGCTCCTTGCCCAGATGTTCCCTCTCCCAGCCAGGCAAAGGCACAGCTGCTGTGGCCACTTTGTCACCAAAACTGGAGGAAAAACAAAAACTCTCCAACAGCATTTTTTTAGTGTTAGAGAATCAAGTCACTACTTTATTCTGGCCAGGATGTTGTTCTGGTCAGGATGTGCAACAGAAATCATTTCATCCACACATAGCCCCGGTGTGCAGAGAGAATCATTCCATCACACATGATTTTTACCAGATCTTTCCCATACTTATACAGTCAAAGCCCATAGAAATTCATTGGTTCAGTGTTCACTGGTCCCCAGTTACACAGCTCTTAGTATCTGGTTTCCTATTGGTTATTGATCCCAATTTAATTGATGTTAATTAGGCTGTCATTCTTTGTTCTCTTATCTATCCTTTCCCAGACCAGGTGTCTCCGACCATGCCAGGGGTGAAGTTTGGAGCTGATGTTCATTAATGGTCCTCATCTTTTGTGTATCTTCTCTGCTACCCCCAGTCTGTTGAGATGTTGAGATCATCAGGCCTCGAGTGGTGAAACAGGCCCCTGAAAAGAAACTTCAATTCTTTTTCTGCTGGGCAAAGGTCAAACAAAAACCCCTGACTAAAGTTACATTAGAAAATTTTAAACCTTGCATCATCCTAACAACTTGACCAGCACGTTTTGTGTGTCCAGCTGAGAAGCAAGGTGGCAGCAGCAGCTTAAAATGTTCCTCCCTTGGCGCACAAAGGTTGGGATTTTTCCTCTCTCCTGAGCCTGCAGAACCTCTCAACCAACCACAAGAAGTTCAGGGGTGTCAGAGGGAAGATCTATGCTCTGATCTGGAGGGATGTCTCCTCAGAGCTCTATTAGTTGCCAAGAAACTACTTTTGCAAAAGTAGAGATCTCAAACAGCTCCTAAAAGAATTGGCTGGAGGGACACAGAATGACCTGGCTGTGCTCGGAGAGGTTTCCTGGAACAGGGGCTGAGATGCCATGGCGAGGAGTGTGCTGGAAACACACGGACACTGCCAGCAAAATGGGGAGTTTAATTGGATTTAAATCCTTCTTGTGCAGGAGGAGTAGCACAGATTCCTGGCTGATGGAACAGCCACTGAGCCCAGCGCCTCTGGCTCTTCCGCCCTGGCTCTGGGCTCTGGAATCAGCAATTAGTTCTCACTTTCCATGAGGGGACCCTCCCTGCATCCATCTGCTCGGTTTGGGCTATAAATTCCTCAGTGCCTGTCTTGGGTGAGGCGTTCCCAAGGCAGGGTGAGCCTGTCTGGCTCACACTGATCACGCTGATGGGTGTCAGAACTGATCCTGGTGGTTTCAAAAACTTCTGTTCCCAGTTTGGTTCCTTTCCCAAACACAGGTGGTTTCCTGCTCTCCCTGGGGTACTCAGCTATTTGTGGGAACTGGGGGGACTGGGGACACTTCGTTGTCACCTAAAAAAAACAGTGTATGGGAGCTCCCCCACGGAGCAGTTCTCAGCTCGAGGGATGGGAACAGAAAGCAGGGTTAATAAAGTGGTATTTGGGTGTTTTTGTATGAATTTGGGTATTATGACAGACAAGCTCATTGTACTCCTTTCAAACTCATTTGAAACTCCATGGAGTTACATCGCCTGTGAAAGGAAAGAGATGGATTTGTCTTAACAAACTGTGGGTCTGCTGATAGCTAAAGACAGATACTGAGAGGTGAAAGAAGCAAAGAGGGGAACCATAAATTCCATAGGAAAAGAAAAAGTTGGGGGGTACTCATTAGAAGGGGTCTGTATGAAGCGATTCGGGGAGTCTGTACCTCTCAAGGACCTCAGCCCATGGGGAAAGAGAGAGGGAAATGTGGCCGAGAAATTGGGATAAAAAGGAGGCTGCGCCCTCCAACAGCTTGAGAGATCCCATGGGAAATGCCTTGTGGCCTCTCCCTTTATTCAAATGAAATTACAGGACTCCTCTGTCTCCTTTTTGGACATAAACCTCTGTGTTTGTGGATTAATTTTCCTGACACCTGAGAGTCCAATCTCAAATGAGGGTCTCGTTAGCAGCGTTTGAATTTGAAATAGAAAACTATTTTGGAGAAAATTCTCTGTGTAAGTTTTGATCTTGATGTTGGATAAACTAATTCCACCTTTCCAGGTGTTTGGCACTTATTTTGAAGAAGGATTTGTTTATTTCTGAGGGTGTAGAGGGTCTGCAACCCCATATTGTCTTCAAAAGGCAAAGCTGGGAGCACAAACACCCCAGGGGCTGGGATTTCTTCTCTTTTCAAGGGGTAACTTCTTTACTCTCCATATACAGAAGCTTAAAATACATCAGTTCTCTATCAAAACAGAGAAATGGATCATTTAAAATCCTGAAATTATTTGGGTTGGATGGGACGTTAAAGCCCATCGAGTCCCACCCCTGCCATGGGCAGGGACACCTCGCACTGTCCCAGGGTGCTCCAGCCTGGCCTTGGACACTTCCAGGGATCCAGGAGCAGCCAGAGCCTCTCTGGGCACCCTGTGCCAGAGCCAAACAATCCTTGAGTCCTCTGATTTTTGGGAAGGTGGAGCTTGGAGAGTTAATAGTTTTCCCCTCGAGTCATCCCTCAGCCGCTGCTGCTGCCATGCTGATCCCTTGCCCTCAACTCCGTGGTGGATGAGGCCCCATTTTTTAAAAAGCAAAAGCAATTCTACTGTAGTCACCGTGATTTAAAGCTTTGTTCCGTGCTAAAACACAAAAAACTTGTGAAAATTTAGATGCTGCACCAGCTTTTACAACAAGGAGGATTTAGACTTGTACTTCCCATTGACTTTTGATGTTGTTGTTGACTGAAGTTTTCTTCAGAGAAGTTCTGGACTTGGGCTGGGTATGACCAGAGCTCTCCCAGGGCAAAGGGTGAAACCACAGAGGGTCAGGAGCACCACACAACATAAAATTCTCAGAGCAGCTGTGGCTGCCCCTGGACCTCTGGAAGTGCCCAAGGCTAGGTTGGAGCACCCTGGGACAGTGGGAGGTGTCCCTGCCCATGGCAGGGGTGGGGCTGGATGGGATTTAAGGTCCCTTCCAACACAAAATATTCCAGTATTCCATGATAAATCCTCCCTCCAAGGTCTCCAGTGTCTGTACTTCTCTGCTGCGTTCCAGTGTCTCAGAGAGAGCATCCAGAAATGACCAGAAACTCCATCAGTCCAGATGTGAACACCAAATCCTACCCCTCCACTCCTAAAAGTTTTTGCCTGGCAATAATAATTAGCTCAGGAGAATTGCTAAGTAATTTCAAGTACCATAAAGTAGCTGTTGGGAATAAAAAGTGTCGTAAGTGCAAAAGCATCAGCCCAGTTTCTGCAGGAATGAGTTATTATCATTAATTATCACTTTATTTTATAGTTATTATCTGTAATTTCAGACTTTAAATACTCCAAAGCATAAACAAGGCTAATTTAATTACAGTGGGAGAGTTGTAAAAATTTGCATGCTGAGGAAGAAATCGTTAATAAAGTTTATTGCAAGAGAAACTTAAAATAATAATTAGCATTTGTTGGCATTTTCATTGTAATGGAATTAAGCATCATTTCTTAGCTTGGACACCAGCTATTATTTATATTTGTTTATCATTACCTCGAGATGGAGGATTGTGGAGAGAGCTGCATGACCTGTGAGTGCTGAGCAGCACAAAAATCATCCCTCTGGTGTAAATTCCTTCCATCACATCCTCGTGTCCAAGCACAGCATTGGAAAATCCATTCTTGGGAATGGGAAAATCCAGATCTAGATCATGCTGCTGATGAAAATATTTCCAGAGAAAGGTGAAATGTGCCTCCAGGCACCATCAGGAAAGGAAAATTGCATTTCCTCCGATTTATGCCATTGTTTTTGTTAATTTCATAATGATCTCCTGTCCTCTGTCAGGAACCACTCCTGTAAATCGTGTTTCATCTTTGTCAGTGGGATGGTCACTTACATCTATTCTAGGAATTAATAAAGTGGTTAATTAGTGCAGGGCAGTGAGCAGAGCACCACAGCATCCTGCTGCAAACAGAGTTGACAGGGAGTTGTTTTGTTCCCATTTATGTTACAGTCAGAGGCCTGTTTATGTACAAAAATATCTGTTTAATGTGGATCTTTGTAATTTAACATTAATTTATGGGCTGACTGTACCCTTTTTTTTCTTTTTCTTCTTTTTTCCCCCCTTTTTTCTTTTCCTCTTTTTCTTTAGCTAATTCTCAAAGTACTTCAGGTCACAGAACACTGTCACAGCCCACAGATAAGCGAAATTCCTGGGACTGGAGTTCCCAGCTCTGAAATCTGCCCCTCTGCTCCAAATCATCTGTATTTGTGTGGAGGAACATAAATCCAGCTCTAGGAAATGACTCCCGGATCCCCGGGGTGCCACACAATCACTCTGCCACCACCTTAGTGGCCCCAAACACGAGGAATGTGTGGTGCAGTCCCGCCTTCCGTGTGCCTCCCGTTCTTTACAGCGCAGGGTTTCTGTCCCTGCTCACTCTGGGAGTGATTTTTTGGTAGTTAAAAATAAATCACCAGAGGGCAAAGAGGTTTTTCTGTGCACAGAGCAGAGCCTGAGGGGCAGAGCAGGGAGAGCTGCTGAGGCTACACTTCTGGAGTCTGAGAGACGCCAGCGTGGCCTCGTCAGCTCCGGACAAACTCCAGCTCCTCAAAGGTTTTTTCCGGAGTGAGGGGCCCAAAACTGACCCAGAATTTGAGGAGTGGCCTCAGCAGTGCCCAGAACAAGGGATGGTCACTGCCCTGCTCCTGTGGCCACTCTGAGGCTTCTAAAGCCCAGCTGCCCTTGGCCTTTTTGCCTACCTGGGCTCATTTGCAGCACCCCAGGTCCTTTTCCAGCTTTCCAGCTGTCATAGGAAGAATAAACTTCAGACAAAGTTTGTTAAAGAAGCCCTTCTGCCGTGTCTGAGGGGCAGAAAAGACTCATTTTTGTATTTAAACTCTTTCACAGAGAGGAGTTTAAATAGAGGTAAATCTTTCCTTAACCTCAGATTTCGGCAAAAGTTTAAATTTAAGGAATCACTTTGTCCCTCAAGTTCCAGTGATGGCAAACCAGGTCTGTTTGTAAAACTAAATTCTTTATAAAGCAGACAAGAAACAACAGGCAAAAGATCTTAATCAGAATTCCTCACTACACAGTACAGAACTAAAGAACCACTGGTAGATTATGGCCGAACATACACCAGTGCACGATACAAAGTGCCTGTATTAAACCTGGCAAAATAAACAGTATTGATCAGGAATTGAGTGTAATTTACCACCAAAACAAGGATAATGCACAGATTCCGTCACTTAATCCCTTGGAAATAACTGGAATACGTGTCCCCACTCATGGCAGAAACTCCACACATTTCCAGGAATTAGTTTTAATTTCTTTTCAACTCCAGAGCATCAAAAGACTCTCGTTGCATGGCACACTCTCTGCAGAGATGATAAACTTGAATTACCCACTTAGGAACAATGTAGCGCCAGGCTGATTCTTGTAGGTATTTCCAAGGTAATTTTCACCTCTGCCACTAATTCCGTGTCACGGCTTGTCCCTGTCTGCGGTACCCAATGGCTTTGGAATGGAAATGAGCTTTAAGTGGCTGTTAACAGAAATTGGCTTTGAACCCATCAGCTGGAGATCAAAGACCCCTGAGCTCTCCGGGTCCTACAAGCAGGATTTTTTTTTCCTGAATATAGATATAGATAGTTACAAACTGTAAAATGTAATTATTAGCTTTATTTGTCTTTTATTCTTGTTTACACCATGTGTTTCCAAGTTGGGAAACCACGGAGTGGGATCTTTCTGGCTTTTCCTGCTGCCTCTTCCCGACCTGGTTGAGGATTTATGTTTTGGGGAACATTGGCCACTGCTCAGGTGGGGTCTCGGGGCGTGTTCCTATGGACGCTAAAAAGCTTTGGCAGAGAAACTTTCCAGCTCTCCACAGCATTTTGTGAGAGCTCTGTCTTTCCCATGCAAACTATTAAAAACAACGATATGGGTTTTGTAAACCAACTTTGCTATCTCACACCTGCAGTTGTTGGTAGGATTGTTATGATCCTGACTAGAGAAATATTTTGAAATGGGTGTTGGGAGAACTGACCAATCACCCTAAGGGGTGGATGGCCAGAGGTCCAATGACCTTACACCATGTAAGAATACTAAGGCATGAAACGAGCTGTATATAATTAAATGAAGGGCTACTTCTCCTTTCTCCCTGGACCTGAATCTGTGTTGATTTTCTCTCCGTCCCCGCTACAACAGCGACATGTTCCTGCGCTTCCAGGGGTTCCCATGGAATCAGGCACAGCCTGTCTCTGCGTGTCCACCCGGACAGCTCAGGCTCAGGGCTGCAAAGAACGCTCTATTTCCACTTGGCAAAGCAGTGCAAATGCTCAGCTTGGGGATGGATCCTTAAATCCACACCAGGGTCTTGTTCTTTATATTGCAGGTTGACACTTTACTGTGCCTTGTTATACCTCCCCCACTGGGGGAGAGTTTTTTAGAGTCTTTGCCAGAAGTTCAAGAGATGAATGGGACTTTCAGCATTCTCTGCTTTCAGATAGCTGGTTTTTAAGTCTTATCAGAGAAATAGAGTCACTGATGTGACCCAGACACAGCACAAAGCAGAGAAGGCCAGAGAAAGCCAGAATTATCAAGATTACACAGTCTTTTAAAGGTAAACCACCCAATGAAAACTTAAAACGAAAGATATTTTTACTTTTCCACCAATGTTCAATAAATCACTTCGTCACATAGACAGGAACTGCAGCATTCTTTGTCCAATCATCTTAAACTACTTCTACTGCAGAATATGGAGCAGGAGAAGAAGAAAGAGAAGGTCTGGAGAACAACAACAATCCTCCATTTTGAAGTTTTTGCTTTTTATCTATTTACTAGATTAACAAACCCAAAGACTCTAGATTTTTCACCCTGTGACAATCTTACATAATATTCTATCACCTAGTTCACACCAGTGTAGATACTAATTCTTCCCAGAGGGTTGGCAATTTTCTCCATGGACAAAGGTCAAAGACAGTGTTGTCCAGGGGGGTAGGACCCTTCAAAACAGGCAGAGAAATATTCTCAGCACTCTGGATTCCAACAGCAGATCATCATTCTGGATTCAGAATGTGGAAATTGCCTGTGAAACCTGTGGAAATTGCCCAGAGGAGCTGTGGCTACCCCAGCCATAGAAGTGTCCAAGGCCAGGCTGGGGCAGCCTGGGACAATGGAGGGTGTCCCTGCCCATGGCAGGGGGAACTAGATGATGTTTAAAGTCCCTCCCAACCCAAACCATTCCAGAATTCTCTGGTTCTGTGAAATCACCCCTTGCAGAGCCGCTCCAGCTCAATGTCAGAGATGAACCGTTACAGAGATTTCCATGTCCTGACCCTCTGCCCAAACCAGCATCTCGCCCTGTCCCAGAACATGTTCCTACAAATGGTTTTGGATCATTTGGTTTTAAATGTGCTGCAGGGCTGGACTGGGACACCACAGGACATCTTGTAAAAATTCAGCTGGCACTGAAGTGGCAGTGGGGACACAATCCCTTCCTGACACAGCCTCCAGCTCCAGGATCCAGTGTCCAGCCTGGACAGGGAGCAGGAGCTCAGGTGCTCTCTGTTCTCCCTCCTCGGGGAAAATGCACATTCCTTAATTCCCCTTGGCTGGAGGGGACCTGCAGGTGGCCTTTTTTCTAAAGCAATATTGATCTTTGCTAATCACATGTGGCTCAATCACCTCTGTGGTGGCTCTGGGGTTGCTGACGGGGCAACTCTTGCAGCCCCAGGAGGTGACAAATGAGGGAAGGTGGCTGTGTCACCCCCCTGACAAGATCCGCTGTCATTTCATTGCCACACAGAGGTTTTTTTTAGTTCTACTTTGGTTTTTTTGAGGAGGCAGGAGATTGCAAAGGCAGATCAAGCAGCCTGTGTTTATTATTTACATGTTTCGTGGTAAAAGCTGAGCTGCCAAATTCAAACGAGGGACAGGATTGCCTTGGAAATTAATACAGAAATTGGGGTGGTTTTTTTGGCTGTCAGGTCTGTCTGGTTTCCTGTCATTTTTTGCATTATTCAGAGCATCAGTTTGGGCTTGGGGAGTGGTGGGAGGGAGCACTGCTGGGACTGTGTGTGGTCTGTGCTCCCAGCAGCCATCCATGTAATGAGGGACCAATATTTGCATCTCAGTGTTCAATATATTTTAAAAGTAAATGATTACTTAGGTTTTTTCACTGCTGTGATATTGTACCTGGGATTCTTTGGCCATATTTGAGGTCCTCTGTTAATCTGCTTTCACTTCCCTTCTTTTTGACATAAGCAGTGCCTTGTTCTGATGAGTGCAATGTCTGTCCCTGCTGCTTTGCTGACATGACAGAAATGAGATTTATCCACTCCGAGACTTCCAGAAGTATCCAGGTCAAACAGCATTAAAATTGTCAGGAGGAAAAGAAACAACCACAGTTCATTAGTACTTTAATTTGGAGGTGAGAGGTGTGGGTATGATAATGTTTAATTTTCATCACTCCTTACGAGCTCAAGTAAAATAGAGGAAAAATTGCTTAGGAGTAGGAACAAGTGCTCTGGGATGTGAATTCATTAGTAAGTGTTTCATTATAATTTGTTTATTCCTCCTGCTTTCTTTTGGTAAATTATTAAAGTGATTTGAACTCGGTTTTTAGCACACTCACTTCTTATAATTAATAAGAATGTTAATAGAGGATGCAACCCCTTGGATTTATTTAACAACAAACAAAATGTAGTAAATAGAATAGAAATGTTTTGATGCCAAATGGTGCCAAATCCAAGATAGATTTTGTTATCTTCCTTACTTTTTAAAGAAAAATTAGTATTTCAGGAAGAAAAAGCTGCCTGCAGCCACAGGAAAAATGAATTTGAATTTGCTTTTCAAACATTGTGGGGCAGGAGCTGGGCTGTAAGACGGGTCTGTGTGCGAGGGGGATTTAGGATCAGGTGGGTGCAACCCAGAGCCAGATGGGATGGGGAGAAAAAGGGAGAAAATGGGAATCTTGAGATGTCTGAGGAACAAAATCCTGTGGTTACTTGCACGGGATGGACAAAAATAGGCCGAGGGAGCCAAATTCCACCTGAATTTCAAATCACCAGGTGAGCTTTAAGCATAAAAGTAGATTTTTAGTTTAGAACGGTATGAAAAATCACCTGCAGGCTTTAATCCCTGGGATAAATACCCAGGGAATTTGATCACCTGCCAGGTCCTTCACACCCCACCACTGCTGTGGGATGTGGCTGTGCAAATTCCCAGCATCCTGATTATCCAATTCATCGGAGCTGTCCAGTCACGGGATAAATGCTGCTCTTTGATTTTCAAATATTCTTAAATAGTCACCTAATTTTTCTCCTTAGGAATATTGTGCAAATCCTGCCTCGTCCCCAAAGCGTGGCCTGGGTTTATGGTATTTTTAATGCAATATTTCATGCTGGTTTCCCAAAATTGATGTTCTTCACTCTCACCAAAACCAGAAAAATCGATGCAGGAGCCCACAACAGACAAACCACTGGCAATAAAGCAGAATATCCACGCTGGGGAGAGAAAACTGCCAATAAGAAAATAGATTTTTCTTTCAGGCTGGCAACAACCACAACAAATTGCAAAATTATGAGCAGCCATTGGTTGTTTTTTTTTCCTTCTTTCCTCACGGCATCCCCGGACTCTCAAATAAATGATGGGAAGAGGTGTCACAGGAACACAAAAACTGGAGGATATCAGGCGGGGAAAAAAGTTGATTTAGATATGATCATGGCTATTTTTGAGCTTTAAAAATTTTTTAAAGGAGAGGTTTTTGTTCAAAATCTCCAAATAACTGCAATTTTTTTGGTTGACTTCAGTTAAAACTGTTGTAATACCCAGTTATTTTGGAAATAAAAAATGGTTGCGTTTTTTTTTCCAACCTATCAGCCAAGTGTGACACCTTGGCAGTGAATATGAAATGAAGTTGCGTTCTCCAAAGATTTTATTTTTTTCTTAATTTCATTTCATTCCTGTAGGATTTACCCACGTGGGGCAGAGTTCACCATGGACCTGCACCCAGAGCAATCCAGAAAGCTCTGCCAGGAGAGTTCCCTTCCTAATTCCCCGATCAATCAGAACAATAAAAACAAAAATCAGAGTTAATATCCCCCATTTCCTTTTATTTTTTTTCCCAGTTGCAACAGGGATCCTTGGGACCTAAATCCTGGCTCTTGGTTTTAGGAGCATGTCCTAGGTTACAGTGTAAGACGTGCTCAAAAACATGTATTCTATAGCCATCTGGCACCAGGTGGNTGTTTAAGGCTGGGTGGTAATTCACTGGTTTTGCCCCAAAATTGTGACAGGAGGTGCTGGGTTTGGAGCAGAGATGGAGCAAAACTCAGGACATTGGCATTTTTAAAGCCATAAAATTGGTCCCCCTGGGTGAGAAGCCCAAATCTGGGGTTTTCTTCAGGAGAAATCATCCTTTCCCCAGAGCTGTTTTTTCCCAAAATTTAAAGATTTTGACTCATAGGGATTTTTCTCCAGGTCTTTAACCCCTGTTCTTGTTTTTCCTTGTGTGCTGCTACCATATCCCAGCCTGTCTTGGTGCAACATCCATCCTGGGAAGAGTGGAAAGGAAATTCCTGGAATTCCAGTTTTCAAGCTGGAAGAGGGCACAAGATTTTAGTGAAGGACTCCATGGAGTGGAGCCCAGCATGAGGAATGGACTAAAATACCGGTTTCCCTGCCTGTTTACAGCCCCACCATAAAATCAAAAATTATCCTTCATAAAGAGATCTCCTGGAGCAACATTTGGAATAGAGGAGGGAGGAAAAGATTGTTCATTAAAGGGATGCTGTGAATTTAATATGGTAACATCATTGCCACCCAGGATTTTATTAAGGATATCTTCTTATCTAGAAATTTATTGTGTCTGTATCCACTCTTATTTAACCCCGATTTCCAAAAAGAAACAATTAATGAGCCATTATCTGGGAAGTGAAGGGGGAAGTGATTTAAATCACAGCATCAAAGGCAAACACAGATCAGGAGAACGTCACTTTTTGTCTTTTATTTTTAATACTCTAACAAAGAAAAAATTAGAGATGAACCAGCTTTAGGGATTAAACTCTGCTGGGGCTCTTATCACAAATGGTTTCAGTTTTCAGCCTGACAGAGGAGGTTTAGGTGAGATTTTGGGAAGATATTCCTGGCTGTGAGGGTGGGGAGGGGCTGGGATGGAATTCCCCGAGGAGCTGTGGCTGCCCCTGGATCCCTGGAAGTGCCCAAGGCCAGGCTGGAGCCCCCTGGGACAGTGGGAGGTGTCCCTGCCATGGCAGGGGGTGGCACTGGATGGGATTTAAGGTCTCTTCCCACTCAAACCATCACAGGATCCTGTGGGAAGAGAAAGTCTCCCAGTTTAAAGAAGTCTCCCACATCCTGGGTACCTCTGGTGAGCCACCTCAGGCTGGCACTTCCCAAGGATCTCAGGGATGTCTGTGTGCAAACTGTGACCCCTCTGAGACCTGGAGATAAATCCCAAACTCACCCAACCACCACCGAGCCGGGTCTGTAGCTCAGGAATGTTTCCTGTGCTGCTGTTTGGGAGCAGTCCCCAAGGGACAGGAATTCCCACTCCAGGTGTCACCCACCTGGACAGGGCTGTACAACCCTGCAAACCTGAGCTGGGGCCTCCAGCTTGGATTTTCCTGCTTGGATTTGTCTGAAATAGAAGCTAAAACCTGCCTTGGGATGGACAAGAGGAACTGGGAGGGTCAGATCCCAGCACAGGGGGCTCCTGGTTTTCTCCCCTAAATCCCATTTTCAGGAATGGCTCCATCAACCTTTGCTGATAAGTTTGGAAAGAACAGATAAAATCCAGGGGGAATATTAAGGAGCCAAACTTCAGAGCAGCTTGCTCTTTGCTCATCCTGTCACGTTGTGACCTCTCTTCTCTCCCAGAAATAGCCCCAGCCTCGGGTCAAGGATGGATTTTTGGGTGAGGAAACAGCGACCTGCAGCTCGCAAAGCTCCTCCAGACCCTCAGTCCTAAGTGGAAGTCTATTCCTCTGTAATTCCTGTGCTTGGCATTAAACCCTCCCTGAGATATTCATTGTGATATTATGAAAAATTAAATTAATTGATAAATGAAGCCTTGGTTTGCTGCTGCTGCCTTTCCACCTTCCTTGGCAGAGCTTTCAGGGTGTTACAGATGTGTGGCCCAGGGGCTGAATCCATCCTTCCAGCAGTCGCTTCATCCTCAGAGCTCTCCCTTGCCTTGCCACCCCCCAAAAATGTGTTAAATCTCGGTTTATAGCATTTTCTGACCTTGCAAACCCTGCAAACAAGGGGCAGGGCTGTAAGAAGGGACATGTCTACAACATACGTGTCATTACACCCCCATTGCAGCAGGGCAGAAAAAACCAGCAGCTCTTCTGGTGAATGAATCATTAATTTTTTATTTCACTTAGAACTTGTGGCTGTCCAAAAAGCTGTGGATAAATTCTCCTCTGCAAACATCTTAAAAATCGACTTTTTTTGTGGGTTTCAACAGCTAAAAAAAATAGTTTCTGCTCTCTGGAAGAAAAATACGAGGCAACAAAAAGCTGGAATCCCAACACCGAGATGCTTTGAGATTTTCCTGTTTGATGTGTACACACCTCAACTCTTTTGTAACTATTTGAAGCGGCAAAAAAAATTTCTTTTTTTTTCTTTTAGAGTCTGGTAACTTTTATTCCCTTTAAAAAAAAAGAATAGAAAAGGAAATTTGCCTACCCTTTTCAGGGGGAACTTCAGGTCTGCCCTAAGACATGGTGTAACATTACCAGCACCAGGCAATGTCCCGGTGCTGCCTCATTGCTGGCAATGCTGATGTATTTATTTATTCAGCCATTATTTAATGCAAATGCAGCTCCTGTGTCTGTGTTGTTGGAGCTCTCTGGAGGAATTTCAGCAAATTCACAGCCCTTGTTTCCTGAGCATGAATAACGAAACCTCTTCCATCACTGACTGCTCTGTCGTTTCTTCCCACGTCTCATTTTAGGGTAAAGCACCAGCAGCATCTTAAGGGTGTAAACACTGGAGTAAATATTTCAGTTTTTTGTAGCAGAATCTTCCAACTCATTCAATTCCAGGCCAGAATTCCTTCTCTAGAGAAGATTTTTTGTAAGGCTGCTTAATTCTGAATATTTACCTTGGAATAGATAACGGGAAATCCCTTTTTTAAGAAAAGAAATCGGATCAAATCAATGGTTCAGAATGTTTCTTTCTCCTTGTCATTGCTGTCTTTGACACCTCAGTGGATTAATGCTCCAGCCTTTGCTCTTTTTCTTCCCTGCTCTTTCTCACAAGTGCAAGATACAATAATTTTAATACCCAATACATTGGCGTAGCTCGGGTTCTGTTCAGTATTATGTTGACCTTTTCAGTATTCAGTATTTTGATTATCTGGTGATCTTTTCCCTGCTGGAAGGCTGGGGAGGGCTTTAAGCACAAGAATGCAGGGGATAGGCAGAGTAAACAGCAGAACAGATCTCAGCGAAGCTGCTGCTGGAATTTGCAAACTGCAGGACATGCCCAAATATTTGCTATTGTCTTTTATCAACTTGCCAAAGAGAACAGAAACTCAGGAACAGACTGCTGTGGAAGGACAGCAAAAGTGATGAAGATTGAGGGTTTGATTTATAAGGAGAGATTAAAGTGACAAAGGATGAATGGCTTGACTAAACAATTTTTGAATTGGGCTATAAAAGTTACCTGAGGGCAGGCAAAAGGTACCTGTACCCCCAGGGAAAGAGTGGGTTGGGGGGTCCAAAAGGACCAGACCTTTCAGTGGGGGATTAAATAGCAGAAAGAAAAATCAGAGAGGAATAATTCAGGCAAAATGTGAGGGATTTCGCTGCACTATTGACCAACTGTCCCTTGTGTGGAATGAGAGGGGTTTGAGCATCTTCTTGTGTGGCTCTTGATGAGCTGCTGCACCACAAGTCCTGGCTTGGAGAGACTGCACCACAAGTCCTGGCTTAAAACATATTTCTGGGGTGTCTCAGACTCTGAGCCTCCCAGTTTGGAGCTGTAAATGAAAGCCATAAATCCATTTTTCCTCCCTGTTTAATATCCTTTCTGTTTTCACCTCTGCCAATGTTCCCAGCCTCTGCATGTAAGAATATTTCCCAGCGCTCATTAATCCACAGACCGGTGTCATTCATGTGCCACTCTTTATTATGGATGCTAAACAGCTTTAGCAGAGAAACTTTCCAGCTTTCTGCAGCGTTTTGTGAGGCTGCTGCATTTCGTGAGAGCTCTGTCTTTCCCATGCAAACTATTAGAAACAATGATATGGGTTTTGTAAACCAACTTTGCTATCTGGCACCTGCAGTTGTTTGTAGGATTGTTGTGATCCTGACTAGAGAAATATTTTGGAATGGGTGTTGGGACAATTGACCAATCACTTCAGGAGGTGGATGACCAAAGGTCCAATGACCTTACACCATGTAAGAATACTAAGGCATAAAACAAGCTGTATATAATTAAATAAAGGGACTTATTCTCTTTTCTTCCTGGACCAAATCTGTGTTGGTTTTCTCTCCGTACTCGCTACTACAGCGACACTTTAAAGCTGTTGTAAGAGGTGAGAAGGAAACAAAAGGGATCTGGTGATGGGATTCAAAACTTGCAATCAGGTTTTGTTTGTTCACTGCTGATGGGGAACAGCCCAGCTCCAAAAAAGGTGGAATTATCTCTGCTGCCACTCAGGCTGTCGTGTGGAAGGCGCACACAACAACCGCAGTGCTGATGAAACGACTCCTGAACATTGCAATCTTTCTTTAAACATCCTTAAAAAGTGATTGGTTTTCCCTGGTTGAGAAGCTTGTCCTGAGAAAGGGGCAGGGAAGGGGGTGATTCTCTTATAAGTTTATAAAGGTTATAAACTCTTATGAGTTTATTAACACAGGGTCTGCGTGGGAGGAACTCCCTGGAACGAAGGGGTTTGCCCTGTGCAGGATTGGGAATGAGCCTGGCAGTGTTTTGTCATGGCAGAAGAACATGGAGCTGCACCTGCAGCTGAGAGATGTCCGAAAACATTGATTTTATTTGCCTCTCCCCTTGAAAATCCCCTCCTAACCAGAGGCACGATTTATAGGGCTGCTTTTGGGATTCTGGCTGGCAGGATCTTGCCCGTATTTATGGCTGGGGCTCTGGGGCAGGACACCATGCTCAGTTTGAATAAATCAGGTGCTGCAATGGCTGATCTCAGCCCCACAGGTGACACCCACAGGTGACACCCCACCCCTGGGGCTCTTTTTGCACCTGCTGACCCCACACTTTATCCCTCCCTTTTCCTCTCCAGCTCAATTTGTGTCCCCATACCTTGGGCTCTTTGGGGCCTTCAGAGATGCCATAATTTTCTTTTTTTAAAGCCAAAACAAGCTGGCGTTGCTCCCCTGGGGTTGGAGTGAAGGACTGGGAGCTGACCTCCCCAGGTTCCTCAAAAGCATCTCTGGAGGACACAATTTATTTTAAAATAAATTTAAAACAAACTCTTTTGTCTACAGTTTTTAGGTGATGTTGAATTGATATTTAATCTTGAATATTCTGCAACAACAACACTGATCTGGGCAATGCCCACACTCGTTTTACCCAGGAATTTCTCTCCGTGTTTAAGGAGAGGTGTCCAGCTCAGAGTTATTTCAGATTATTGCTGTAGGAAATGACTGTGGAGTAATTCCTGCTACAAACACAGGCTCCAGTCCTCCAGCAGGGCATGGAAAAGGCCATGCTAATCTTGCAGGACTTTTATGTCTGTCTATTTTTAAGTCATTGTGTCACTTCCAATTAAAACGTCAGCTTTTACAAGTGTGTGTGTGTTCTCCAGTTCCTTCTGTGCCCTGTTTTCGTGGTGGGATTTTAGGATTTACCTGGGCAAAAAGCCCCATTTTTAAGGCCTGGCTGGGACCTGCAAAGGTTGGTGCCATCTGGATTTTTTTTTTTTTAATTGTGTTTGTTTAATCATTAGATTTGGACTAAAATTCACCCTTCCAGCCCCTCTGGATATGGATGACTCCATTCTGTGGGACAGCCAGCAGAAAATCCAGGGAAAGCCAGGAATCCAGCAGGAAAATCCAGGGTAGCTCAGCACCTCTGAGCTGGTCCTAGGATTTGTTTTAATGCTCTAAATTATTCATTAGGGCAAAAGTGCTCTGCCAACCAAAGCAGAACAGCAGAGACAACATAAATGATATTTTTTTGAGGTGTTTGTTGGTTTTGTGGCTGTTTCTTTGGTTTTTTTCTCAAAGCCTGAGGCATGCTGTGCTTTCAAGATGCTGCCTCCAACAGGATCTGCCTTTAATTGGAAATTTGCTCTATATTATGGAAGAAACCTGCCTGAAAAGAAAACAAATCTGCAATTTATGCTCCATCATTAAAGCTGGTCAGGAATTGTTCCGTGGGAATACTGATATCTCCGAGTGAAATCAAGGACTTGGAAAAAAAATTAATTGAGAATCAAAGGTTCATTCAAAATTAAAGTTTGTATGGATTTTCAGTTAGAATGAAATTCATCTCTGTCAATGGGCAGGCAGGTTTAAAGCCCTGTTCTGTGAGTGTTCTTATGGCTCCTTTTATTCACAGGAATAAAAGCAATTTATCTGCCCTGTGTTGGAGTGAGATGAATCAGCCTGGGAAGGGCCCATTTCTTTTTCTTTCCTTCCTTTTTTAAACCAATTCTAAAGCCCAATGAAGAAGTAACCTGGGTGAAATTCCTCCTTCTTTTATTCAACTGAAGTTAGCAAAAAATTGAGATTTTGTAGGTTAATCCTGAGCTAGCAGAGCAATTATTTCATTTGCTGAGTGTTTTGTAGGATAATAAAGCACCTCCTGGGTTCTTTCTATCCATTGCTCACTCCAATAACATTTGGGATTGAGCAATGGCCAGGGTTGGGCCATCATCCCCTCACTGGTGGGGAACTGAGGCAGAGACTTGATGTGTCCAAGACTGGAAAGTGAATCCATGCTCAAAACTGAGATTAGACTTTCCCTAAACACTGTTTAGAAGAATATTAAAACCTGGAATATTAAACACTGATCCTTGAGCAGGGTAGGGGATTTATCCTGAGTACACGAGTCCCGTGTGGGGCCAGGTAAAGTCAGGAAAAAGCAACTCTTAAATGCCAAGTCAGTCTTCCTTCTGGAGAGAGGGGCTGTGGTTTCCTAGGTGGTCCTTGCTGAGCTGGGACGTGCTGTGGAACCCCTGGCATGGGACGGGGTTGGCAGCTCCCAGATTTTGTGTCAGCTCAAGTTCCTGCTCCCTGCTCATCAAGATTTAATTCTAAGGCTTGGTCTGGCTCGTTTTTTTTGGGTATTCATCCTGTTCCTCTGCTAATGAGAGCCCTAATTCCCTGTAAAATCACCAGCAGTGAGGCTGCTCAGAAAATCCAGCTGCTTTTCCCATGTCTCCTTGGTGGAGCTGGGATGGGGTGTCAGGATATTTCCCTGAGCTCAGGCATAGCCAAGTGCAGCTCTGCGGGGTCTGGCTGATGGGGTGACCTTGTGAGGTCCCAACGGGATGGAAAATCCCCTTGTGGTTTATCATTCCCACAGGATTCCTATTTCCTTCTGTTTTAATGGATTTAGTGGGTCTATGAGTTCTCTCAAATAATTCCTAAGTCTCTCTATAAAATGGGATGTACAGAGAAGGAGGCAGAGAGGAGGGAGATCTTGTGGGATTGAAGGCAGCTCCTACAGAATAAAAGCAATTCTTGTGGGATTGAAGGAAATTCTTATGAATTGAAAGCAGTTCTTATGGGATTGAAGGAGTTCTTACGGGTTGAAAACAGTTTTTATGGATTGAAGGCAGTTCTTACGGATTGAAGGCAGGTCTATGGATTGAAGGCGGTTCTTACAGGATTGAAAGAAATTCTTACGGATTGAAGAAAATTCTTATGGATTTAAGGCAATTCTTATAAACTGCAAACAGTTCTTATGGATTTAAGGCAGTTTTTATGGGATTGAAGGCAGTTCTTATGGATTGAAGGCAGTTCTATGGATTGAAGGCAGTTCTTATGGGATTGAAAGAAATTCTTACAGATTGAAGGAAATTCTTATGGATTTAAGGCAATTCTTGTAAACTGCAAACAGTTCTTATGGATTTAAGGCAGTTTTTATGGGATTGAAGGCAGTTCTTATGGGATTGAAAGAAATTCTTACAGATTGAAGGAAATTCTTATGGATTTAAGGCAATTCTTATAAACTGCAAACAGTTCTTATGGATTTAAGGCAGTTTTTATGGGATTGAAGGCAGTTCTTATGGATTGAAGGCAGTTCCTGCGGATTGGAATCAGTTCTTCTGGATTGAAGGCCTCCAGTTCTCTGGCAGTTGCCTGATTTTCAGAGCTGCTGTAATTCTGCCCTGGCCCTCGTGAAGCACATCCGAGCTCTCAGCATGGATCCTGCGGGCAGCAGTCCATGGGAAATGGGCTGAGGCTGAAGCAGAGAGAGCTCAGACCCAATGCCACAAAAAGATTTATCCTGGCATGTGTATATTAGGAAAACACAGCAGGGAATTCCTGAAATGCCTCTTCCCACAAGGGATGGATTTGGGAAATGGTACCCCCCACTCTTTGTTTCATTGGCATCAAATCAGCAAATTCATGTGGGATTATTTGCATGGGATAGGGCAGCCTCCAGGTTTCCTGCACTCCTTTTAGGAGAAGGAGATTCTCTGGGGAAATGATAACCACACACTCCTTTATTTCACTTTAATCCACACCAGCTTTGTGCATCCTCTTAAAATTTCAGAGCCAGTATTATTTTATCCGTTAGCAGCACGTCCTGCTCTGTGTGTATATATTTTAAAAGTCAGATGATAAACCAGGTTTCATCATCTCCAAGTGACAATAGATCTTGTTGGAGACAAATTTATGGCTATTCCATTTTTGTGCTGGTGTCAGCTAACCTTGGCAAACAGAGCCCCTCTTGCTGTTGGGATGAATCGAATAAATCTTGGCTTTTCCACTTTCTCTTCCTCCTGCTTTTGAAACCTTGTCTCAGACCTTGTCGCCTCCTTTATTCATGGCAGCCAGAGCATTCTGTGGGCTGAAATTCCTTCAAGGACCTGGGGGTAATATTTCACCCCTTTTTTAGCCTTTTTAAAAAAAAATTATTTCTCTCTCTTGCCTTGATGCATAAAAACCCCATGAACGGTTCTGTGATGGCTTCAGAGGCTCCGTTTGGATATTTGTTTATTGTCAGTAATTTCCAGAAGCTAAAAGTAATCTCTGAATACTTCCATTCCAATGAGGGGTTTGATCAGTAAGAGTCCTTGGTTCATTTTATTTTCCACCACAATCCCGTGGTTCAGCATCTCTGGGGAACTGTTTTTCTCTGTGCCACTCTTGCAGTAACTCCTTCAGCACAGGCTGAGGGTTCTGCTGCCTCTGGAGCCTTTTCTGCTGCCTCTGGAGCCCCTTCTGCTGCCTCTGGATCCCTTTTTGCTGCCTCTGGACCCCTTTTTGCTGCCTCTGTAAATCAGTAACAGAATTCACAGGACATCTTTTAAGGCAATTGAGCTGTTGTTCCATTTAATGAGGGATCTGCAATAAGAGAAGAAGCTAACTCAGAGCTGAGTTAAAAAAAAACCTGGCGAAATTTGGTGTGGTTTCAGTTCCTGGTAAATCGAAGAAAAACCAGAAATTTGGAAAGCATTTTGTGAAAATGTTTTTTCTCTTTTCAATGCTGTCTTAAAAAAAAGAAAATAAAAGAAATGATGGGTTCAAATGATAGTTTACATTTTAGAATCACAGAATCCGGGAATGGGTTGGGCTGGAAGGTTGGAACCTTAAAGCCCACCCAGCTCCCCTATCCCAGGGGACACCTTCCCCTGTCCCAGGCTGCTCCAAGCCTTTTTTCAGGACAAAATGCTAGAAATTAATTTTGAATGCATCTACCCTTAAAAAAACCACCCCAAGCTTGTGTTTTCAAGCATTTGGCTTTAATTGCAGGAGATCTGGCCTTGCTTTGGCTGAACCTTTAAGGTTTTACTGGAAATGACCTGGGAATAAAGAGTGGAATCCTCCAGCCCCTGCTCCCCCAGAATCTCTTCTCTGATGGGTCTCATTAATCCCAAATTTCCACTCAAACCTGCCCAAGAATGTGGAATTACACGTAAATAAACTCCTTCACTGCAAAAGCAACTTTCAAGCTACGAAATTTTATTATAAATAGAAAAATAAAAGAAAATGCCAAGATCTGGAGGTGTTTCTGTGGATGTGGTGCCACTTTATGGCAGCAGGTTTAGCTGGATATTAAATATTATTGATTTTTACTAAACTAACCCCCCCTACATGAGAATTTGGTCGATTTCCTTCCTCTGGCAAAGATTTTTGAAAGACCTGGAAGTACCAGCTCAGTTCAGATGTTTGGTCTTTCCAGTACAGAAAAAAAATAAATTTAAAAAAAAAAAAATCAAGGGTTTCAAGTGGTAAAAAAGCAAAAAGGAGGGGAAAGCATGTGGGGAAAATGAAGTGTAACATTTGAAATTTGCACCCAGCCACAGCAGGGGATGATTTCCTTGCTTTTTCGCCTTGATGCATTCCGAGAATCACAATAATTGTAATTTTTGACAAAATTAGGGCTGGAATGTGGCTTGCTACCTGTTACAAATTTGCCCAGAAAAGCCTTTCAGATTCTTAAATAGGATTTCCTAACTGGGACAGAAGGTGGCTTTATGGAAATGGGTTTGTTTGGCATCAACACTTCCATAATTCTTCATCCTTTTTCAGAGCTGCAGAGGGGTGTTCAGAGGAGAATAAAATGATATTTTGGGGGATTTGATGGCTGCAGGTGCCAGGGAAATGCTCTGTAAGGCAGTGACACCTCTCTTTATGAACCTTTTGCAGAGACACGGGAGCTGTAGCTGAGGTTTCCCTCAGCAGATATTCTTAATTTGGACAAGAAATATCCACAGAAATAACAGTGGGATCACCTTGAAGGAGCTCCCTGTGTATTTCCTGAGCTCTTTCCTTGTTTCAGTTTGTTTTAGACAGTTTTTGGTCTCAGCTTTTGCTGACAACAGGCAATTGGAGTTAACACAGAGCTTCACACGCAGGAAATCCCTGCCAGAGGCCCAGATTTGTGTGAAATGCAGGAGCCACCGACCTGCTGGGACGAAAAGGTTCCTGGAGAAGGGATCAGAAACTCTGGGCAGATTCCTGGTTTGTATTTTCCTCCCTCCCTTGGCACAGGCTGGGGCTCCTACCAAGGTCAACGGCACTACCTGGGGTCACCTGAGTGCCCCAATTCCCCTGCCTGATTTGTGTCTCCCTACTGCCATAAAAAAATGAATAATTTAGTAAATAATAACATTTTTTAGACAGTCTTCCCTCCCCGTGCTCCAGCAAGGGGTGGAAGTGCTGCTTTTCACTGCTGAGAAATGAGAATTTCCCCTCTCCCAGCATGGAGCAGAAGGTTTGTACTGGGGCAGGAGGTTTGTACTGGGACAAACTGGGGGTCACCAGCTCTGGAACCAGCAAAATTTTCCCCTTTCAGAGTCCACAAACCTCTTTCCCATCCCTGTATAAATTCACCTCTAAAAGTGCTGGATGTGGAAGAGAACAACAGGCAGCTCCTTCCGCTGGCAGTGATTTTTTTTGCTGCCCTTCCAGTGATTCCCACATCCTGAAAGCAAGCCAAGGTTCTGATTTGGGCAGAAAATAAACACACTAAAAGTTTCTCGTTATTGCTGGGGAAATTGTTTTCTCTTCTGGGAATTGAATACCATGAAGCCAGGCTATCAAATAATCTCCATATATCCTGATGAAATCTCTGGGGATTTTGTGTCTAAATAAGCGCACAAATAATAATTGGAGAGTGGGGTAAAAACAAAAAGTAGCTACTAATTTTTTTGCTAGATTAAAATTTCTTTTTTCAACTTCCTTTTGCAAATATTCTAAAGTTAATGATGCCTTCAGTGACAGCAATAATAATATTTATAAATCTGACCATTAAGCCCTGGTTTTGTCCCATTCACTTTGGCCTGGATAATAAATTTCTTCTAACAACCAAGCGTGGGCTCTCTCCTGACCCTCTGCCTGTTATTTGTGTTTTAATTCTGGTCTAAAATGCCAGGTTTGGTTTATCACAGAGGTGAAGCAGTTCCTTGGGAAGCATCATCACCTCCCAGGGAATTCTCCAGGGAATTCAGATGCTGGGGAGGCAGCAGTGTTTTTTTTAAAACTCATTTATGAATAAGAGTTAGCTTAATTTTGATCCCAAATGTAGGCTGGGCAAAATTCTAAGCACAATTCTCCATCATTTCTGCACGGATGCAGGGCTGCACATTCCAATAGTCGCAGGCAGGAGCAAGCAAATTCCTGGATGAAAGAGAGATTTTGGTTTGTTGTTGTCAGCCCCAATTCCAGCTGTTCTGCTGGGAATTAATGATCCATAAAGAACAAGGGACATGGATCATGTTGAGGGACTGATCCTGGAGATCTTTGCTGGTCTGAGGATGGCAGGATCAGGATCCTACCTGGAATATAAAATACTCCAGATATTGGCAGGTTGAGGTGACAAGGCAGGATGGAATATCCAAGTGCTGGATGTTTGATTTCAGGTGTGGATTCCAGAGCTGGATTGTCCTAGCTACTGGGCAGAAAGAGCTGCCTGAAGGGCTGTAATGAAGATGATGATGATGATGATGATGATTGTGGTTGTTGTTATTGCTATTATTGTTATACACAGACACATGGATATGTTCCTGCAAATCCATATCCAACTCCTGAAGGACCTAAGGAGTTCCTGAGGCCCCTGCCCAGGCTGAGGCTTAAGAGGAAGCTGCTCTTTCCCTAAAACTTCCTGAGTTTCAGACCCTTAGGGCCTTCGTTTCAGACCCTTAGGCCTTTAGGGGATGCCTTTGGCGTGGTTCCACTTCCACCTCAGAGCAGGACACTGGGAACGGGATCAGGTGGCCTTGAGAGAGAAAATCAGGAGAGGAGTGGAAAGTTTTATAGACCCATCCAGTGTCGGGTTCCATACCGGTGTTTTGGCACCGGCAGGCTTCTCTGACACACCGGCGGTACAAATGGGAAGGCTTCCGTGTAGAATTCAGCAGACCTTTATTCCATGCTGAAAGTCCATGGCGAAAGCCCGAGCCCAGGGAGGTTCAGGCCTTTTCCCGGGCCTCGGGCAGAGGATTTTGGGGAGCAGGGCGGGACATAGGCGGGGTGCCAGCACACAGGGGAAAGGGGGCAGGGCATTCTGCCAGCCAGGGGAACAGAACCGAGGGTCTGTCCCTTTGGGGGACTCTGTCATGGATCCCACAATCCAGGTTTCAGTCAGGACAGGCAGTGGCTTTGCAGGATCACAGGGAATTGCCACCAGCGGCCTTAACATCGTGGTTTTGAAGAAAAGAAAAACACATTTATTTTAGAGAAGGGGACTGTTCATCTTCCACAAGTACGGGAGGATGAAATCTCACTGTAGATTATTGTGATGGACTAAAGATGACCTTCTCTGTGCCCCTGAGGAGGTGTTTTCCCAGCCAACCCTTCCCAGCTCCTCCTTTTCCCTGTTTTTTCATTCTCCTGACCTGCAGTTATTTAATATCCACCCCCAGTTTCCAAGAACAATCGAGTTCCTTTCTACGAAACATCAATGGTATTCGAAGAATTAAGTGAAAATGTCTCTGTATGTCTCAAAGATGAGGCATTGCTATTTTTCTTATCATTGCAACCCCTCCCTCTGAATTAGGGAGCCGAATTCAAGCTCAGAGCCCAGGTAACATTTCCTTCCCTTATCAGAATTGAGCTTCCCCTGGAATGTGAAGGGCTTGGGGGGGAATATCAACAATTATCTCGGCAGATCTGCTGGTGAATAAACCAAGGAAAGACAAAGAACTAAGCATCTTCTGCCTCATCCAAACAAACGAGCTCCAGCTGAAGATTTAAGCAATCAGATTTGCATAATGAACATGTTTATGCCACATTACAGTCACCTGCTTTACAAATTCAGAGACCATTTCCCCACCATTATCTGCTGTCAGGGCAGAAAAATGGAACATTTGGATGAAAACAGTTTGCAAGGCAACGTGAATGCGTTTTGTTTTGTGCTTTTTAACATCTGATCCTCAAGGAGTTTTCCTTAATTGGGGGTTGAAAGTGTGGGATTAGTGCCTCAAGATTTTGGGGATTTGGGCGGGGGATTTTTGGGCTGAATCCTCTTCCAAATTACTTAAACTGAGCACCTGCCTGTCTTCTCTATCTTCTAATAGTTCTGTTATTTTCCTGCTTTTTATAAGCTTTTCCACACAGTTAATTATTTTATTAGTATTATTTCCCAGCTTTATCTGTGCAAAAAGTTTTAGAGCACAACACAGGCGCTTTGGCCCCATTTTAAGCAGATTTTCAAGAGCACAAAGAGGAGTTTAAACATTTGTATCCACAAATCCTGCAAATCCCATGACGCTGGTTGGGCAGCCTGTCCAAATGCAGGGTTTTCAGGAGTTCCTGTGGGATATTTTTCCTTGTAGGCCTAATTCATTTCTCTCTGGTCTCTGGAAAGCGAGCGCATAAAATGTGAACTGCACCTCATATCTTCTTCCTGTGCTTTGGTCACTTCCTGAGGGGGAAGTTTTCATGCTAAAACTTTTCAGTTATAACTCCCCCCACAGATATTTTCATGAATGGGGTCATGCATCTGTAATTCATTGGAAATTAATGAGCAGCTAAGTGTAAATTGGGGCTTCTGTGGGTGGGTGGCTGAAATGAAAAGTGAAATAACTTCATGTCTTGTCCAGGTGTTGGATCCCCTCCTCTTTCCAATATTTAACTTTTTAGTCTTTTTTTTTTTTTTTTTTTTTTTTTTTTTTTTTTTTTTTTTTTTTTAAAAAAAAAAAACCCAAAAAAAAAAAAAAAAAAAACCCCAGAGAAAAAAAANCACTAAAACCCCATGGAGACAGAAAAACAAAGAAACTCCCTCAAACAAAAAATTGCCATAATTTATGCAAATGATTGCTTTTCCCCCTGGATATTTGCCCTTCCCTTCAGGCGTGTCTGAAGCCTGGTTTGGTGTTCGTCTCTCCCCTCTCCCTCCTGCTTTCTGCACTTTTCAGGATTTGCTAAAAATAATTTTCCAACTCAACTGAGGGTCAAGGGGTGGATTTTTTTTCCCCCTACTTTTTGTTGCTCTGGCTGGAAGTAGAAATCCAAGGGACAAAGCCAGTCCTGCTGCCTTTTCCAAGCTCCTTGTGCAAAATAATGAAGAGCACACAAAAAACCTACTCCTGGAGGAATAAATTTTAATATCAGTGTTAGAATCTAATGTGGGATCTACAGAACAGAAATTCTGCAGTGTGAGGGACTGGAGTGTCTGATTCATTCCAAATGTGGGAAGTTAAAATGTCCAGGCTCTAAATGAAGGACAAATTCAGCTCCCAAATCCTCAGTGTCTAATGGACATCCCTAACATAGTCCCAGAGACTGAAGTTGACTGATTTATTCTGATTTTATGATGTTATAATTTTCAAACTCAATGTAAAGGACAAATTTAGCATCCAGGGGTTTTTTTATCTCCTTTTTGCAGACTGGAGGTGACAGTGTCAGATTTTATGAAGTGCAGCCTCTTCTACCCTGGGTTTGTAGTGATTTATGCAGTGGGTTTATTTTCTTTTACAGATCTTTGCTTGTGTCTCCCCCTTTTATTTTGGTTTTTTCTCTTCCAGCACAAAGCCAATTCCTACACTTGTGATGTATTTTCTTGTGCAGTGGTTTATAATAAAATGCAGTGTTGTTAAAAAGGAAGAAAATAAGTAAAACTGTGCAGTGTGAACAGAGCTGTTGGTTCTCATCTAGGGTGAAGGTGTCCAACCCCGCAACTCAAATTTTAATTTATCAGAGATGAGCTTTGCCATCACCCCTGCTGCATCTGGGATGGGCTGGTTTCTTGGGAAGGATTGTGCCTCCCTGTGTTTGGGCAACCTCTGGTGCTGCAGCCTGACCTGTGTTTGGTTATTCTGTTGTCTTAGAAATAATAAATACGATGGAATCTATATTTCACATATTATTTTCCAAACGAATGTTGATCTTACAAGGCTAGTGTGAAAAACGAGCACAACTCTCTTGCTGCGAGGTAGAAGATGTTTATTGGTAGCAGCAAGCGTCCGAGGAAAGTCCAAAAGAAAAGCCGAGAGAGAAAAAAAAAAAA